>VRYO01000168.1:2225871-2287752 GCA_009812075.1 Sialia sialis | reverse complement strand
CAGCTCAGCTGTGCTCAACTGTGAGCAAGACTTCTGCTTCTTGTCTGCGTACAAATACCAGCTGCCCTGTTCCCTCAAGAAGGGACAGGAGAAAGCTGGAAAAAGAAGCACCACAAGAAGTTGCACTCCCTTCTAATCTCCACATTTTCTGATGGTGAGACAAATACTCTCTGTGCAAACCCTGGGCAAAGACATGCAGGATCCTGCTCAGTGCCTAGCTAAGGGTGCACACACCTACAGTTAAAGCCAGAAAGGGCTCTTGAAGGAAAATTCATGTCTCACCAAGTTATATTCCCCACTGGAAGGGTGGTCAGACACTGGAACAGGCTGCTCAGGGATCTGTAGAATCACTATCGCTGGAAGTGTTAAAAAATTGCATTGATGTGGTGCTTAGGGACATGGCTTAGTGGTGCGCTTGGCAGTGCTGGGTTAGTGGTTGGACTCGATGATCTCACAGGTCTTTACCCACCCAAATAGCTCTGTGACCCTGTGATTCCAGGACGCAGCTGGTCTCAGCCCGGCCACAGCTGGTCCCTCGGTAGCCTTCACTAGATGGAGCTCTGCTGCCTCCCAAGAAATCCCTGTCACAGCCAGAGCCCTCTTCTCTTGTGCTGCATTTACCAGCTGCAGCCTCAGGCGGGAGGAAAATGGGCATTTTCCTGGTCGGGGGATGTTTTCCACAGCGGCAAAGCAGGGCGGGCAGTGGAGTGTGAAGAACCCTAGGTCTTGTTGAAATTCAGTGGGACATGCGTCGAGGAAATTGAGCAGATGGAGCAAAAGGCACGATCATTTCTCCCCTGCCTGGAAGGTCCTTGTTTGCACTGATTTGCCCCCACAAAGGAATCACGTCCAGGCAGAGGATGTCCAATCTTTGCCTGACCAGGACTTAGCTGAAGGAGGGCACTTTTCCTCTCTCCAACCATGTGGTTTCTGGCAAACACTTCCAAAAGCGTCCAGGGAGCTTCAGCACCTGCAGGCACAGCAAGAGACCCCGGTGCTTGTGCCTCCTCCTTCACCCTTTCAAAAGCCGAGTGCCAGCTCCACGCAGCCCAGCCCTCCCAGGCTCAGACAGGGTGGACTATCACACAAAATGCACCCTCAGCCAGAGCTTGTGGACCTGCAGAGCTGAAGGTCTGGGTGGGCTGAGTGACAGGTCTGCCCCTGGGGAGCACCAGGAACACTCCAGCAGCCTCCTGGCATCGGGAGGGAGGATGCCTCTTTGGGACTCAGCAAGCTAAGCTCTTAAGCGGCGCTCGTCAGCCAACAGATAAACACACTTAGAGTTAAAAGTGTGTTTATCACCCTCTGATGGGGAATATGGCATGTGTTTATGTACAGCATGGAATTGGAGAGGCTTTCTAGCTGAGCAAGAGGAGAGCTACCCAGGGACAGGGCTGCTTTGGCTGGAAAAGGGATTTCCAAGGTTTTCTTGCCTGATTATATCCTGTGTTTTCTTTGCAAATTGTGTGTGGGGGTCTCATCGTGAAGCTTCTGACCCATGAGTCAGCCAATGAGTTTTTGCATTTGTTGCTCTTTTTGCCTTCAGTATGCATAGCCTCTCCTTTGACAAGCTGTCAAGAGGTTTCAAGAGGATCTTTATTTCTTTTCACACCCTGGTTGGGAAAGCCTGAGCAAAGAGATTGGCTTTGCAGGAATCAGAAGCCGGGCCTTTTCTCAGACGTGGCATTACAGGCACTGCCACCCTCCCAAGCTTCATTAGAATAATTTCAGTGTAACAAAATAATCAGGCTCAGCCTTAGAGACCCCTCCAGTCAGATCACTGCTGCCCACAGGTGAATGAGATTGTTTTCACAGGATTTCAGAGAGATGTTTCTTCCACAGCAACAGGCCCACCCCCACTATTTCCTAGGTTGGCCATGTTTTCCATGGCATCCCTTAACGCCTTGGCATCGTTCAGGCCTCTTAAAAATAATTTCCTGGACATGCAGAGGAGAAACAAACGAAGTTTGGGAACCACAATCAGAATTTGAGGCTGTGATGTCACTGAGCCTTGCCCAGCCACCATGTCCAGCCCAGAGCAGATCCTGGGATCTGGTGCAGAGCATGGATAATGTCTGCTGGAGGTGCTGCTCACAAGGACTGCTCCAGGAGGTGAAGACCCAGCATTGCTTTGATTTGTGATCAATCAGTGTTGGAAGACAGGAGGTCCTATCATGGCTGAAGAAAAGAGCTGCCTTTCTATCAGAAGAGGGAGAGGGGAAAAAAGAGTTCTTGTTTCACCAGCTGAGTTAGAGTAATTTCTCTGATCACCTCCATCCCAGTGCTGTGGAAGGCAGCATGCTGGCAGCTGCTCCAGTCCTGTCTCACACCAAGTGTATTTGCCTTTTGAGAGACGTTTGAAGATCAAGGGGTTTATGAAGGGCTGTGAGGAGATGAGTAATGAGGAAACAGCCTTTAAGAGGCTGCTAGGGCCAGAGAGGAAGCCCAACCCTTTATGCCAAGCCTTGCATCTTTTGAGAGGCTCACCCACTTCTGCATCTGGACAGCATCAGTGGAAGAGGGCGAGAAATGGAAGCTCCTTTTTCTCCATGGGCTTCTCTGATTGGCACATCAAAAACAACACCATGGGAAACCCAAGTGGGTCTCATCCTAGAGATGCTCGAGGGCCTTCCTAATGTGGACTCCTTATGCCAGCCCCAGGTCCCAGCCTTGCTGTGAGTTGTTTTCCTGCCCTCAGGCACTGGATAGCCCCATCGGCTGGCTGAGCTGCTGAAGTTGTTGCCTGTCCATTCAGCAACACATCTGCAATCCCCGAGCGTGTGGGAGCAAAACATTTTTAAACTTAACACTGGAGCTTTTTGGTAGGACTAAAGTTCGTCTCTCAAAAGCTGGAGTTTCATGTAGCATGAGGGCTGGTGTAAGCCAGCCCCAGGACACCTCATGCTGCTCATTTCCTCCCATTTAACTGAATGAAACATATAAGGGTTCATTAATATTGAAAAAACTCATCTCACTGCACCCTCATGCCAGCTGAAATCATCTCAGCTGACTGCAGTAAGCTCTCTGCACCCGTGAGTGGATGCCTACGTGCAGGTTGCCCTCAGTATCCACAGAACAGATTTAAACTTGGCAGGGTTTTAGCACAGGCTTTGTGGAGTGATGCTTCAGGCACACACCCCAGGGCCTGGGCTTCAATTCCTGACTGCTTAAGAAGCACACATTTGTAACTTGTCAACATCACTGCCTGGTTTATATACTGGGGGGAAGCCCCAGGGACAGGTTTTCAGGCAGAAAATGGCACGGGTGAGCAGGGCTGGCATCCCACACGGAGACATGGACACAGCATCTGAGTGAAGTCAGCAGCACAAAGGGCAGTATCATGGGCATTTTGGGGATGGCTTTTTGCTTTGCTTCAGCTTCTCCCTGCCCAAGCTGGTAACGTGCAACCAATACTGCACTCAAAAAACTTACTGCAGAGAGCAAAGAAATCCACAAGCGGCCATGGCTGGCTGTGCAGGGTTTGGATTTGATGCAGAATCAGGCAGCAGCTTCTGCCTGACATCAGTGTCCCTCCTCACTGCCACTATAGGCTGGAGCAGCTCCAGCACTGGGGACACCTCAGTCTGGTGGCAGCTGTGAGACCAAATTTCCCAAAGGGCAGCAGGGATCCTCCCAGCCTTTCAGCCTGGAATATGTGCAGAAGCATCACATTCCCCTCCTCCAACGTGGAAGAAAAGGGAAAAGGATCAGATGCTGCAGAAGTCCTGACCTCATTCCTACCCTGCCCGCGTATGTTTTGTGGTAATGCTGTGATAATTCTCAAATGCTTTCTTTACATTTTCCCAGTCAGGCATCAAGATGACTGCCATCACCCTGTCTCCTTGTCTCCACAGGAGAGTCCTCAAGAAACACCTTTGCATTTGGCTGACCAAGATGTTCCTATCCGAGGAACCACAACAATGTTTTTCCTGATTTCCATCCATCCTATTAAACCACACTAGCAGCTTTTCTTCCTACAGTTTTGAGTAGAATACATTCCTCTGGCTAGTGTTACATGGACAATGTGTCCATCATTTCCTATCCTCTTTTGATCAGGTGAGCTCCGGGTTGGAGAGATGGTGCTCCTGATGGAGTGATAGCGTAAGGAGATACATAAATACAGTGTCTCAAATCAGATTGGGTGGTGTTCTTCCCAAGGAGATGTCAGAAGCATCCAAACAGTGGTTTGGTGCATCAGGGTAAGAATGTCCTGGGAATCAAGGAGCCATCAGACAAAAACGCCTCATGGAACACCTCCACCTGCTACAGCAGTGATGGAGGACATGTGCAGCCCTAAGCCGTGACTTCCCGCTTGCTGCTGGTATCAGGCACACAGTGGTGTGTCTCCTTGAGGTTTCTGGTCTTCTCTAAATGCGTCTGTGGTGGGCTTCTGTCTGATGGGACTTTTCTTACCAAATACATTGCCACTCCTGGAGGGAATTTTCTCATGCCAATGGTAATAGGATTGGGCAGAAACATTTCCATGGCGAAAGGCACACCATAAACAAGAGGAAAGACAGTGGGTCTCCCAGGAGGCTGTATTTTTGGCCTGGACCACAGCCCAAAACAACAACAGTATGCAGGTATTTTGTCCATGCCATTTTTAACAGGCTTAAGGTGAAGCATTAGGACCAGGAAACTCATACTCTGGCTCGCAAGTTGGTCTGACACAGCTCTCACATCTTTGCTCAGTCCCTCTGCTTCTCTCTCAGCCCTGAGAACATTTCACAGCAAAATATTCCTCTCTTCTGTTCCTGCAAAATAGGTGTCAAAATATGCATTGCCACTAGGGTAAGCAATGGCAACCACAGGCCCAAACGCTTTTTTTTTTCTCTCTTGGATAAAAACATGTCATGAACCACATACTTAAGGTAAAGACTTTTCAGTAATACCCCTTTTTTAAGCTCATGTTTTTTCCAGAACGGTGTTGAGACAACACAAGTTACCAGCTAATGTCACTGTCACTTCCAGTACTCCCTAATTGGTGCCATACTGAGAAGGCAACAGCCATTCTCGATTGATTAAACATCACATTTTACCAGCTTCTTGGCCAAAGGCCTTCAAGACTCTTGCTTCCCAAAGAAGAGGGAGAAAATACAGCATCCTTGTGTGGCTGTTCAAGGGTTTTGAGTCAAATTTTCCAGCAGGGAAGGCCCATGGTGCTATCACACAGCCAATGCATGTTCTGAGCAGTGTCACAGCTCTCCCGGGGGCAGGGTCAGGCTCTGGGGCTGCTCCAGCATTTTTTCCCACATGTTCAGCCCATGCATGAGTCCTGCCCCAGCCCATAAGTCTTTGCTGAGATGTTTTTGACAGAGAGAGTGAGCTGATCTCCTGACACGGAGCTGTCCCAGCAGATAAAATAAATATTTAGCTGAAAAACATCTAGCAGTTTTCAAAGAGCCCGGGGTAGCCCAGCATGTTTAGACTGTGTGCATAGTAAAGGGTGCTGCTGTCTTTAATCATCCTCGTATGTATTCCACTCTTTTATCTGCAGTTCTTCACAGTCCTCCACAGAGAAGTTTGTCTTGTTCATCTCTGCATCACAGATAAGGAAATGGAGGCGCAGCCAGCGGGGGCTGGGCTTGGGGTGCTTGACGTGCCACCTTTGGAGCCACCCTTCTTTGTGTTTCCTTTCCAAGACTCTCCTTCAACAAGATGACATGAGAAGCGTTTTCCTGTTCCCGTGCATTCCTGCTGGTGGTGGTGGCCCTTGTGGCTGGTCGTGTCTCAGCAACAGCCCCTGTATCCCACTGTGCCCCTGGATGCAGCCAGGAGATGGGTTTGCAAACTGGCTCTGAATTGCAGATGGAAAGCAATGCTGCTTTCTGTTCTGATGCTTTGCATCGTGCAGTAATATCTCTCCAGCAGGCTTAGCTTTATGTATTTATTACTCCATTTCACAGATGCTTTAATATAAAGTAATTAGTCCTAAGGGTAGCATTAAGTCAAGAACAAATTAGGCTGTAACACAATGTCTCCTCTGCCTGGCTGCTCTGTTTTTCGGAAGCCCAGCAGGCGAGCCTCCTGCCTGGACTCTGCCTGAGCTCTGTAACCAAGAGCATCACGAGGGGTGCAGTGTTCAGGGGCTGAGGACAGGATGGTGTTTGGGGAGCAGGGCCTGGAGCAAGCTGCTGCTGCTGCTGCTGGGAGGTGTCAAAGGCAGGCTGCCTCCATCCCAGCCTCCCATCAGCTCTCACCATGCCTGAAGAGGAGCCAGCTGAGTCCTAAGGCAAGGGATGAAGCATGGTTCTCTCTGGAAGCTGTGTGGGCTTTAATGAGAGCCTGGCCCAGGGTCTTGTAACCTCATTTTTTTTAAAGAATTCCTTTTGAATTAACACATTTGCTTTCTCAGTTCAAACGCATATTTCCCTTGCCCCACAACTTCTCCCATACAACATTTTTTTGAATCAGATTTTCACATAAACTTTTACTGAAAACAACAGTCCAGTAGCCTCAGAAATATCCAGCCCATCCAGTACATCCCTATGGAAAAATTGTGATAAACAGATGGAGGCTCCCTGAGCAGGAGCTGGCCCCAGACTGAGGAATGAGCATCCCCACTCATCCCTAGAAATAGTACTGAAGTTGTCTACCCAGTGGTGTTTTATAGATCACCCTGCTTTTCCCTATTTCCCCATTTTGCCGCAGAGGGAATCTCTGCAGAGGATGACAAGTGTAAACCCAGTTTTTGTATCAGAAAGCAAAGTATATCTTTGTGTCCTGGGAATCTAATCACGCCTACTTTGCCAGTCCCATCCATCTTCCAGCTCAGTGGGTCTAGGGAACTTGGGTCACATCCCAGGCTGGCCTACAAGGCACATGAACATTTTCAGAACCACCTTTTCACAAATTAAATTAATTTTTCTGGCCTTGCATTCTTAAGGCCACCAGCTTTCCAAGAAATTTTAAATCCTGTAAAATTCACCCAAATCCCAAAATCCCTCATGGAAACAAAGGCTGGACCGGTTATTTTTTGCTGAAAGGTTGGCAGGATTCCAGCTTTCTGAAATGCAGCTCTGCCAAAAAAAATCTTTTGTGGGTAAAATCATGCAGTGGTGGTTTTGCAAAGACAAGTCAAAATAAGGCATTTCAAGGGAAAAAAACCCTTTTAAAATAGTCTTGAAGCTATCGTTATATCCAGGCCTGCTTTCCCCCCACCCACCGAAAGAGAAGGGGACAGGTGGTCTATTTTTAAGCTCCTGTTCCTTCTGCAGATGCAAGAAAAGCCATTTTCCCCAAAACTGGCTGGAGCTTTGTGTGCTGGGACAGCTGTGGGAACCTCTGTCTCCACCAGCTATGAGAAAATAGAGCTTGGAGAGAGTTTTGGGGACCAGGAAATTATTTGTGGGTGGCCAAATGAGAGTTGGGGTAGCTCAGCATTATTATTTCAGGGCAGTCATCAAGGGCTTTCTCACAGGGAAGTCTGCAAAGATTAAATGGGTGCTGCTGGACCCAAAAGGGCCTTTGAGTTTCTCCTCGCAGCTGGTTTTGGAGTGGTGAGAGCAGGGGGAAGAGCAGCACCCAGCCCTGTGCCACCACATCAAGGTGCCCATGGGGAAGCGACTCACATCCCTGAGCTGCCCCTCAGCTCAGGGGAGCATGGATGGGCAGGGAGACATCTCACTCCCTGATGCCATTGCTCTTCCCAAGCCCTTAATAATCTCCTGGGAGTGCAAGGACCAGAGCTGCACAAAGCCCTCAAGATGTGGGTGCACAATTGCTTTAGAGAGGCAAGAGAGTGCTCCAAGTTTTCCTCCTTTCCTACCATTCCTGGTACATGGTTTACCTCTGCTGCTGCCAGATGTGGAAATATCTGGTGGGAATGGCTGCAAATACCCCAAACTCTTGTGCCCAAGTGGCATGGGCCAGGTAAGAGTGTGTCACTTGCAAGGTGAAGCACAGCATCATCTGGTACACCCCTGCAACGACTTCTGTCCTCTCTCAGTTCCATAACAGCTTTTTGCAATTCCCCAGTCTACCTTCTCCTTTACCATCCTACATAACTGTCCATCATGCAGCAATCCCTTAATTTTTAGTGACCACCTTATCCAGCCCATGACACATAGCACCAGCAACCTCCCTCCCTGGAGAAACACCCCCTCTGCTTCCCAGCTTTAATCTCCAGTGGGAGGACTTTGATTTTTGTGACAGCTTTTGTGCCTCTGTAGAAGCCAATGGAAATATGAGTTCACCCTTGCCTGTGCTTTTTGAGCCCTTCAGAGGTTTGTGAGACATGACTTCCCTTTGCAAAAGCCCTGTCAACTCTCCCCAGATAATTAATTGCATTATTTGATATAGTTTCTGGTCACTTGGCCAGCACAGACATAAAGTACAGACACCAAGAAACCTCCTGAAGGCATTTTTTAATGTCCTGTGAAAAACCAGTGCAGCTGCCCTGGTCCAGGACCTGTTTGCAATTTTCTTGTTCAGGAGGATGCAAAACCTTCCCATGCATTAAGTGCTGCACAAACCTCACAGCAACTTCTCACCTTGCCTGGACCCCTTAATCCCATGCAAGTGGATTTAATACCAGTGTATTAAAGAAGGCAGCTAATGGAGAGGCTGCTGGGAATTTATTAGCTGGGCTCTTGGGAGGGCAGAGCTTACAAAATAGAAACTTAATGAACAGCGTGCTGGACAAAGGAGTTTAAATCATGTCTAGCAATCTACATCCTCCAACTCTTCCCCTCCAAGGCTGATCATCAGTGGAAGTTGCTACTTCCATGAGATCCCAGCAAGGTACCCAGAGTCACTCTGGAACCCTGGGCATGAGTGAGGTGGGAGACAGGATAGCTGCTTTAGATGATTTACAGAGTTAGTGGCAGAGTGGTAGAATTAGCTGATTTATTTGAAAATTAAAAAAAAACATACACCAAAATGATGAGAGGAACTGCATTACACTGCTTTTGGGTTTTGTTAAATGTAAACATCAGCACAGATTTAAAACTTAGTTTTGTTAACAGTACTGCAAGATGTTCAGTATCTGAAAGCACCTTCCCTGTGCAAAGACTTCCCAGACACCTGTGACACCACCAACTCTTGATTAGGCACAGGAAGGAGAGGCAGTGGTCCAAAAATTCAGTCAATCTAGTTTTAGGCTTCCTAATCCCAACACAGAAGTGGTGAAGCCACATGAGAAAGCACTGATCCAGGATGAACTCGCTCTACCGGTTCATTTTTTCCTTTTTTTTTTTTTTTTTTTTTTTAAACAGGCTTCCTTTGAAGCATCAGGCTTTACCCCAGATCAGGTACCAGCTCATATGTACACTTAACCTCCTTCCAGAGTAGCCACAAACCCTCCCCCAGTGAGAGACATCCAGCCAGCCCAAGCTGTGCGTAGCCCAGGGAACAGCAACACATTTGTGTCAGAAATCTTCAGCCACTCCCCTGCCCCCTTGAATTTCAAACATCAGAGCTGACACTGCAAAGGTAGATGTCAAATTGTAGTATCTGTTCCTGTCACGCTGAAGAGAAGCAGGGAAAGGAGCAGTGGCTGCCTGCGGGAGATCTGCTGACAGCACCAGGGCTTGAGGATGCTCAGTACTGATGGCCAAGGAATGACAGACCTCCCACTGCTCTCCTGGAATCCCAGGGACAGTCCATTTGGGTCTGCACTTCAAAGAAATGCAGCTACCAAGGAAAGAGCAAGAACAACTGTGTGTGCAACCCTACTGGATGCCTCTTGGCAGCCCTCCTTGCACTGGCAGAAGAGAGCCAACGCCCAGGCATCACAAAGGTGCACGGGGCTCTTCAGGACCTTTTCCTGAACTTCTCCAGGGTAAAACCAAAGGAATTCAAGCCAAGGTTGTGAGTAGCTGATCCAAGAGAATGTAGGAGCAAGATATTTGCAGACACAAGACATCTGCATTTGAAATGGAGAATAAAAGAGAAAAGCACAAGGAAATTGCTACAGGAAGGAAGGACCAGCTCATGCCCAATTCTTTTTTATCCCTTTCAAGTATTGGCCACAGTGTGCCAGAGGTCTCAGGCCACTATGTCTGATAGACCTCGGGATTCTGATGCTTCCAGTGGCCTCTTCCAGTGTCTCCATGTGACTAGTCCCAGCCGAACAGCAAATATCAAGCACGTCAGTGCCAGCAGAACAACTGGGGAAAAACATAGAAGCATGTTAGAGCATAAAAAAAGACAGTGCCTCTTGTCGTACTTTAGCTCCCAGAGCAGGAAGTATTCAGGGAAAGAGAAAAAACCCACAATTGCCTGTACAGGATCCATTACCCCCAGAGCTGTTTCTCTCAGAGTTTTACTGCTATACACTGAAACTTGCCCAATGCTTCCAGGTCAAGAAATGTCTGAAAAGGAGGAGGCTTCCTGGACACAGGAGTTAAAGTACATTACATTAACAAAATACTCCAAGAATAGTTGAACTATATAAAGAAACATGTACTAGTTTGGGAAAAGCACATTCTCATCCTACCAGCCAAACAAGCTTAACCACTAAGAATGAAGTTTTGCTGGTAAGAAATGTACCTACTGCAGGAACAGAGCTGCCTGCCAAAGGCCATGCACACCTCCATATTCCTGGTAGCCACAACCATCAGGAGACGAGCCTCCAGTGCCCCTGTAGCTGTGGCAGACAAGATTTGCCAAGTCCTGCTGGGTGCTTTCAGACATGACCAGGCTCCAGCTGCACTTAGAGCAAAGGGAACTATACTGAGCAGCTCCAGTGATGATGTCAGTCCAGAATTTAGCTTTAGCCACTGGTATGTGGCAGTGGGAAGGCTGAAGGGTGGGAACATGCTCCCTTCTGCTGACCCTGTGGTGGGAATAGGCATCTCAAACTGTTTCAGCAGGATTCAGAGTTCACACAGCTCAGTCCCTTTCATGCCAGCATAAAACTGCTCATAATGGTACAGCTTCTGCCAGACTGTGATTGAACAGAATTTGGACAGCTTAAGCCCTTTTACCACGGATGACTACACTCAACTCTGCTACAGTGGCTCGCAGCAAACAGATAATCCCAGGAAAACTTGTTAAGGCTAGCCTGAGCTCTGCATAGGAGAGGAGCCTGTGCAGGGCTTTGCACTGTGAAGCCCTCTGCGGGTCAGAAGCTCACGCATCGCTCCAATATGCCCAGCAATACAGGGCAAATGGAAGTCCACAACCTTCATCCCAGCCCTGCTTTTTCTTTGGCTTGCTCTACCTCAGATGGAGCTGCTGGAGGAGCCAAGAGGGTGATGGAGGATTGCAGGACAAACATATTGCACTGGGAAGTGAACTTGAGACAACACAAGGTTTGGGTTCAGCCCTGAGGCTCTTGGGCAATGATTTCTGCTCTGCTCTTTCCTTAGCAAAATTAATACCTTCAAATATGTCCCTAGTTCAGCTTTTAACAAGTAATGCTTTTCAAATGGCAAGTCTCTCTGCCCTCAATACAGAGGAAGGATGTGAAGTGTTTACTGGCCTTCCTTCATAGGAGTTAGAAAGATTCACCTATAAAGACGTCGTTGGTCAAGGGGGATGAGAATGACCTGTTCCTGCACGCACTACCAGTCAGAGCTGCTATGACCACTGGGTAGACTGTGAGGTTGTACCGGACATACTTGTCAAGAAAGTAGTTTTCTAGATAAAACCTGTGAAGAAAAAGAGTGGCCAAAGTAAAAATTTTCTCTGTATTTTTTTTCCATTCCCTAAGAAAGAAATTAGACAGAGAATGGGGGGTTTTGTGGGCCAGCTGGGACAAGAGTCCAAAATTCTTCATTTACTAATACTCAAAAAATCATAAATAATTTATTTAAAGTAAGTTTAGGGAAAAGTAAAGCCATGTTTCATATGGTTTCTGTATCACACCCTCACCTGTAAACCTAAGGCAGGTTGGGCTCATGCAAGTCACAAAAACATGTTCCTGGCCCACAGTGCTTATTGGCATTGCTAAGGTCAGGGAATAAAAGGTCTGCCCAGACTCCCAGTTCATCTGCCATGAATGGTAACAGAGGCCTTTGTACTCGGTGTTGGGAGACGGACAAGTGATGAGTGAATTGGAACAGATGATCACCACTGGTGAGAGGTGGAAGGGGTTTCTGAGGCTCGGTGGGGACCCTTGGGGTCACTTACCATACCACCAGGCTGAGTGCCAGGATGCTCAGGGAAGCAGTGGTTGCTTTCTCATTGCTCACGTTCCACTTGTAGATCAGCACAACGGCAAAGTTCAGCAGCGTGGCGATGCTGGTCCATGTCATGTACAGTGCCAGCCCATTCTGGACCTGCCATGCAGCACAGCAAGAGGACAAGAGTGACACACAGGTAATCTCTGTTTGTCTTTGGTGACCCATAGGCCCTGGTGCAGTTAAGCCAGCCTTCTGGACCTAGCTGCAGGATAAGTTCCCCCAACACACAGGAAAAATGAAGCCTTGGAGTCCTGAGGGGCTCCAGAGGTCCAGCCCAGCTGTGTCTTATACTGCTGTTTCAGGAAGCACAAGGAACAGAGCCCACTCCCAGTTTGTGCCAAAAGGTGTTGATGCCTTTCCAGAAGGGAAAGTTCCTTTGGAACTTTTCTGTGCAGGGCAGAAATCTTTCCTTAGCTATGCCACTGGATCTTTAACTCTTATACCTCCATCACTGCACAGAAGTTGGATTTTTTTTTTACCATTTACCCACAGCACAGCTTCTCAAAAGCCACCTACCAGAATGCGGATGAGCCAAAGCTCAGCTTTGTGACCCTTCACAAACCATGAGGAATGGATGCTCAAGGCTCGGTGGGAAACAAACAGGGAAGCACATGTGGTAAGAGAGAGGACTGCCAGGAACACCAGGGCTGGAAGAAGGTATCTAGGACAAACAACATGTACACACACAATAGACATCACATTTTTCTCAGTGGTGTCATAATGCCCTAATTTGTAGCTTTAGTGTTTGGCCTTTGCTGGCTTTGAGTTAATCAGCCTTTAATAAAGGTAATCACTAAACATAGCCTTCATTTTGACGTACTGTTGTTGCTGTTTTACTCTGTTAATCATGAAGTTGTTTTCCTGACTGCAAGTGATTTCTTCACCTCTTGACAGTGGTGCTCTTATAAGCCCTTAATGTGACCATCATTATGGAAACAGTCCAAGGCAAGCAGCTTAACTGCATTAATGAAGAGAAGCATGGCTCCTCTTACCTGTGGAATTAAAAATGTAGAAGAAAAGCAGCTTTGAGGAAGTCTTAGACTTCAGTGACCAATCTGTTTCATGGGCAAGGTGACAACATAATGCAAAACCCTCAAACCTTTTATGAAGGCTACATTTTGTCAAAACCTGGCATAGAGTTTTACAGGTGTGAGTAAGTGTTCACACACAGAGGAAAAAAAAACCATAGAAAAAGTACTAGGGCAATCCCATCAAGAATGTTAGAAAGTATTTGTAACAGAAGACAACTTACTCTCGGTCCCACAGAAAGAGCCATCCAACATTGAGGCTATTATTCAGACACCACGCCACATAAAAAGGTATTGGCAGCAAGTCTGGCTTTATGAAGACATATCCAAGTTCATTCCTGCCAGGAAAAAGTGGATATGGAGAAAGGAAAACAATGCCTGCACTGACCAAACAAACATTTCTGGCCTCATTTTCCTTATAGTAGGAGGGACTCTACATTGGAATTAAACATTTTGGCTTAAATCAGACTATTTCTCCTCTGTGTCCTTCTCTGTTATAACACAGAAATATCTGTGGCTTTCCCTATCAGGCAGTTACCGATCTTATAGCCCTAGGAATGGTTTCCAGTCCAGTTCAACAAACCAAGAGACTCTCCAGTGTGGGTTGTTTGATCTCTGACAGAACGAAAACTCAAAGCATTAACTCCATAATCCATTAATTTTGCCCCTGTGGATTCTCAGTCTCTAACAGTGGGTAAACGCAGGTACTGGATAAATCTGTCAGATTCCCCAAATCACTGGAAACAAGGCCTCACAGAGGAGTTTACTTTAATACCTGTTCATACTTTAGAGGAGTTCATGTACACCTCCAAACTGCTTCCCAGCTTTGGATGCTGATCATAGGAGATGATCAAGCCACAGAGCTTCAACATGTCAAGATAAATGGCAGTGGGTTTGTGCGTGCTAGAAACCCCTGAAAGGGAGGTAAGAGACCAAGCTACTCCATAAGGGAAGAGTCACTGTCCCTTCTCATTTATACTGTAAACAGTAAATAAGGAAAATACCTTCGACAGATCCCTGACAAGGCATAGAGAAGCCAGGCAAGCTGCCAGCTGTAGATGACATTCCAGATGAGAAAAGTCCAGCCAGCTGGTGTGAAATCAGTGCTGTACTTGGCTGAGATGTTTCCAGGGGTTGTCCTGAACAGACCTGCAGTGGTGAATGTTATTGCAGGCAAAAGTGTTATTACATCCAGAGGATGGGGAAAGACTGCTGATTTTCCTCAACCTTCAGTCTTTCTCCCTAGCTCAGTGGGTTCAAGGATGATGAGAGCATGCCCTTGGTGCAAACCAGCCATGCGCTGCCATTGATTTAGACATCCATTATGGGATTACCATCCCTTATTGGGAGCACCACACACCTCCTCTCTTACACAGAACCAAAAAACCAGCTGTCTGTGTAATCCAGAGGATAGCATGAAGGCAGTTTCTGGCAGATTCAGCCCACCAGGGATACAAGGATCTGCCTTTCAACCACCACTAAATGCAGGTTCAGTGGGGACATTTGCTTGGATTTCAAGGGACTGGATAGGGTTCAGGCATTTGACTGTAATACCTGGAGTATGCACCAGCTACTTGCACCTTCACAGAGCAAGGTGTTTTTGGCGAGTTGATGAGGTAGCAAATACATCTATCCCACGCAAGCCACCTCGTATCATTGCATGATATAAAACATGAAACCCTCCCCTGAATGAAGAAAATTTGCTGGCATTACCTTTGAAAGTCCCAGTGGCATTTCCAGCATTCATTATCACCATGACCGTGAAAGTAGCCAGAGACAGAAACATCACCAAAATCTTCAACTTATGTAGAGCATCCATCTTACTCTGAAACACATTAGAGATATTGCTGGCTTTTCCTAAAAGGAAGCCTGGTTTTGTCTCACATCCCAGAGACTGTTTTACAAATAATGCTGTAAATTCACAAATTTTAATTGCCAATTTTTATTTATGGAATTTTCATTAGAACTAAAGAGGCCTTTGGTTCGGCTAGGAGCATCTCCATTTGAAGAGATCTCGTGAGGTTGCAGACTGGAAATAGGAAGCTTTGGGAGAACTACCTGTTCTGCCACCCTCCATTGTGAGAGCCCTAACTTAGGTTTGCCTAAGGTTTTCACAAAAGCCTGAATAATTAGCCCACAAAACTAGCTTATCTGGCATCACTGTTGCAGTTTTACTGAAGCAAAAGGCTCATCTATTTTGCCCACTCTAGGAAGCAAATATGAAAATGTTGAAGTCTTTGCTTTGCAGCCAAGTGCCTTTTAGTTCAACTTGACTTCTCACATTTACCTCTCTAATCCTATAACTCTGACAAATGAACTTCCTTTCATGGTGGTATTACCTCCTCATCTACTGGCTGCAAATAAGCTTTAAATGCTTTAGCACGTCTCAAGAACTTTATAGACTATAAAATCCACATTCTACAATTTTTCAAGGTTAGTAAGTAGTGACTTGAGCTTTCCCAAGTGATTTCCATTAGTCCAGAATTTATTCTATCCCAGCAAAGTTCAGTGCCACCTCTAAGAATACGCACATGCACCCAACTATAGGAACAGCTTTATTTCTCCTCACAGCTCAGCATTTGAGCTGCTTTCTCTCTGCAGTGGCACTTCAATGCTTTCCAGAGTTGGCAGGAGTAACAAATGAGTTGTTTCACATTGCTCAGTCTTGAACAATAAATTCTAGTTCCAGTGCATTATTTTATAGTTCCAGGCTTTGTTCACAGAACGTACTGCCTCCAGACACGTCACAAGGAAGTGGGAAGGGAAATTCTTTTTTCTGTAAATCCATACATGTTTTTCCCTTTTCAGTTCTATCTTAACAGAAAAAAAGCACACTATTAAAAAATAAAAATTAAAATCCCATGTGGAAGATATGAAAATAAAAATTAAAATCCTCTGTGGAAGATATGAAATCCCAACTAGATTTATATCAGTCAAATCACAGAGCTATGTGTTGTCTTCAACAGATACACTGGATTAGCAAATTCTGGAAAGAAAAATCCACTATTGTGTTGTAGTATTGTATTGTACTATTAGAGATATCATTTTTGGCTCAGGAAATAACTGACATGCAGATTTCTGAAAGCCATGAAAATGTAGGAGAAAAATATCACTGCACACTTGTCAATGATCAAGGAAACGACATAAGACTAGGACATTTGTCTGCTCCAAACCAGTAAATGGGACTAGATGGCCCTAGGATCTCCCTGCCAGGCCAAAACTCTGTCCTCCCATAGTCCTGTAGTTGACTTCTGCATCACATTTCTTTTTCATTAGCATATTTGGAAGACTTTGATTGTACAGCTTCAGGGAAGCCCATGTTTTCTTACGGAAGCCTAGGAGGAAACCCTTATTAAACAGGTCAATAATTTCACTAGTGTCTCTCACCTCCTGCCTCCCACTAACTTACTGCTTGCTATAAATGTCTGAAATATTTCCTGCCTGCAGTCTCCAGTCACAAACACCCATCAGAAGAATCAGAAATATTACTCACAGGCTTTATGGCAGCGTTTTACAGCTGTGGTTCAGCTACAAGCAGTGCTGGGGAGTCTCCGCCTCCTAACCTTACCTAAAGAGATTTCATACAACCCTCAGCAGATTATAATCACTTATTATTAAAAGAAAAATAAAAACTCACAGAAGTTAAACTTGCTTTCTGTCTGTGTGCTGCTGCAGCCTCCACTTGGCTAAAGCCTCCCAAAACCAAGCACTTATGCAAGAGAAATGTGATTACTTAACCAAAGACTTTTATAACAGACAGACATTTCGTATAACATTGCATGTTCCCAACTTGTTGGCAGACAGAAGCAAATGACTGCATGCTTTGGCCTCTTGCCTGCTTTGTCCTTCCCCATCCCTGCCAGGAGGAGGGAAACTGAGCACTTAATGCAAAATATTGCATCTCAAAATCTTAGCGCTCCTGAGTGGGAGATGCTGGCAGGGGTGCTGGAAAACAGACTGGATGTGGGGTTTGGGGAAGATGTAGATAAAAATGGTTTGAATTGGAAGGCACCTGAAAGATCGCCCCTCTGTGGGCAGGGACACCTTCCACAATACCAGGTTGCTCAAAGCCCCACCCAGCCTGGCCTTAAACATTTCCAGAGATGAACACACAGATGGCATACATAGAACCACAGAAAAGTTTATGTTGGAGAAGAACTCTAAGATCCAGCCTAACCATAAGCAACATAAATCCATAGTCTGGATCCTGTGAGCATCTTCAGATCTTCCTACAGCCCAAGATGGAGATTGGGTCACGAGTAAACTTTCATTCTTTGATACAGAAAAGGCTCCTGCCCTCCAGTGCATGCCCACCCCCCAGAAGCAGTGGAAGCCATAAAAGCTGATCAGTCTCTGCCTGCACCTCTATCTGCTACAGAACCACAGTCTCACCACATCCACTCCTTACATTTTATATTTCTGCCTGTTTCCTCTCAAATTTAAACTTTTATAACCAATTTAAAATATTTTTCAGCATCAAAATGTTATTTACCTTGTGCAGCCATAGTGCTTACCTAGCAGACAGTTTGACTGCCCCATGTCAAATATAAAGGCAGTGAATTAACTAGCATCTATCTTCATCCATTGGAAACAACATCATGGGATTGGAAATTAATCCAGATAGAGCTTCCTTGGCCATTGAGAAAGGTGGAAAGCCTATGTGAACATGGATTTGCCAGCCGTGGGAAGTGCAGGGCATCCAGCCATCACTCTTGCTGTCTATTTATCAGTGTAAGTGTGAGGTCCACCCTTTGGAGGCATTCTGAGGTCCACCCTTTGGAGGTATTCTGCTGTGGCAACCAGTGGTTTAAGTATCATTATTTCTTATTAGCCAGATAACATGTTGTGCTCTACACGTGGATCAAAAACAAGAGCTGCTTGAGCTACTTGTGCATAACATGTTCCTTGAAGAAGACAAAGGCCTGAGCTCACAGCATGGTAACATTGGAATTATTCTCTCCTTTTTTCACTTTGTGAATCCCCCAGATATATACACAGTGACTCTGCCCATGTCCTCGAAACTGCCTTGAGGTCACGACTTTATAAAACACTTGTTGCAGCAAGCATGGGATGAAATACAAGCAGAACTATTACAAACACTCTACAGCCTCTCCTCACAGTAGATTTAAATCTACAATGCACCTCCTTTTTCACACTGGACCATGTCTTATTTATGGCCTTCTTATATATATTTAGTGTGTACAGGCATATATATGTCTTTACTCATCAGATAGTCCAAATGACCTCAGCATGACGTCAGACATTGCATTTTCATCCAACAAATGGGTGGCCTGAAATTCTTCACTGAGTACAGGCCATTTACCATACATGTGCCTGTTAGAACCACGCTGACCTAAATCTAGGGAAAGTTCTGCATGCAGGAAACATTGGACAAGTGGAAGAACCAAAGTACACCCACCTCCCCGCACACACACCTTGCTGTCCCATGTTCTTGCTGGTTATTCCATAATGCAGCTCTTGTTGCAGTGAGACAACTGAGAGCAATGCCACCACAGTGGTGGCCTTGTCCTATGGCCACACTCTGTAATCCAGGCAGAAACTTGAAGCCCACAATCTGGGTTTCAGAAGGTTTAGAGTTTTTTTCAGAATAAATCACAGCACAGGCCTTGGATAAAATATTTAAAATTATTTCATCATGCAGCTCTACAAAAATCCCCTCAAGTACATTCATAAAATACAGAGCAATGTACTTATAAAGTTATTAAAATTGAACATCTCTTGCTTCACTAGGCTGCACAGCCTTCTCAAAAGTGGGAATGCTCAGTACAGCTGTAGCTTTAAGATGCCAGAGTTAAACTCAAAGGAAGCTTTTATGGAAAGGCCCTACCTTTCTATAGTGTATCTTCTCTGGGAGAACTTTAAGGCTTATTTCTTCAACATGGGTTTCAATGTCTTTGCTGGCTTGTTGAGGAAATAAAATTATACTGTCAGAGGAGTGGAAAATGCAGTTATATTAATTTCATGCATGTTTGTATGCTAATGTTTGTATGCACAAAGAGAAGCATGATACAATCCATGTTTACAAGAGGATGTGTCTTGAAATCCAGATAGGCCACTGAATGAAATCACTGGAACCTGTTTCCATGACACAGACAGTTGTTGGTACTTTTCAAGACAAGTTGCTTTGAATCAAATATAAGTTTGTATTCATCTGGCTAGTGATAGAGAAAAACAGTTTCCAACTAACAGTTATTTTACCATCAGGGCAATTTTCAACTGATAAACAGAAGGAAATACAGGCTTCTCCTGTTTTACCAAAAATCTTTAAAGGGTCTATCCTTAGACTCTAAAGAGTCCTCATTTGTTCCAAATTAAGAAGAAAATAAATAGGAAAAAAAGCTGCTTTTCAAGAAGGAGAGATCTACCATGCCCATCCCTCCCCATACACACTCTCTCAGCACCAAGATGTGCTCCAGAAGCAGCAGGGCACCTCAGATACCAGAGCACACACCAGAGCAGGACTGGTTGCCCTGGAACCACAGCTCCACTGTCATCCCCCATGCACTGGAAAGCCATGTAAGTATTTATAAGGTGAGCTAGCATGAGCAGACTGTGCTGGTATTAATGCCTTGCTACAAGAGGAAGATCCTGCATTTTAGAAAAACCCTTGACATGAATCCTCCTGCTAGTAGCTGAAATAAAACATAATAAGCACAGACAGTTTGAGTCCCAGAACAGAAAGTGGAAGCCAATTGCTTTCTACCTAGAGATGCCCCTGTGGAGGCTCTGTCCTCAAAATAAACTCATTTTGTACTGTGCAGGAAGTGAGAAAAGTTCATCTGTGGGCAGCTCACCCACCTAATGGCACACACTGTCACCAGCAGGAAACTCCAGAAAGCAAAGCTCCAGAAACACCTCCCCAGCAAGGCAGGGGCTCAGATATTATGCCTTTTGTCTCCACCAGCAGCAATGACAGGTTTAAATCCTAAAGATACTCTGCACACTCAATGCTTCAGTTTAATCCTTATAGACACTTGCTTTAACTCCAGGCTTTCCCAATGTGCTGGGCAAACTTATATGCGCAAGTCAGTGACCTCGTTGGAAATAATTTTCAGGCCAAGTTCAGCAGGTGTTGACAACCAAATATACTAATCTTCTAACAACAGCTCAAGCATCCTAATCCTGCAGTGGGTTAATCTGAGTGCCCTCAATGCCAGGGATTTGCCTTTCCTTGCTGCTAGAAGGGATGGGATTTTGCTGTGCACATTAGGATGGGCACACAATGAAGAGCAATCCCCTTTGGGTATTTTAAGAAGGAAAATCATCTGCTTTTCATTGCTGGAGAGGAGATCCATTCTTTGTCAGCAGGGAAATATCCCTATGTTTGAGGGAGCAAGATGAGTAAGGAACTCACTACCCTCGTATTTTCAACCAGACTTTAGGCTGCCATGCTAAAAATCATTGATTGATCTCCAAATCTTTTCATTGAACTCTAGATGAAGGACATTATTGCAAACATTTAAGTAACTCAAACTAAGCCCTGCCAGCTCTTGTGAGAGAAAGAGGGTAAAGACAATGCACTTCTTTCTCTAAACTGAGCTTCTAAGAAGTAATAAAAAATATTATCCCCAGATGTTCTCACTTACTGGTTAAGGACTAGCAAGTTTGTCTTCTTCAAAGGCAGCCCAAGAGTCTGCCTGCAGCAGTGTCCAACGTCTGGCAGACAGCATCCATAGCATCAGATCAGGAGTGTAGCAGCAGGAAGGCACAAGGAACCAGAAACTCACCTGCACAACCCACCCCTTCACACAGGATGGCTGTGAAGAGAAGAGAAAACAGCAGAGCTGAGCAGTGATGAACAAAGACACACATATGGCTGGATATCCTCAATTTACAAACTTTTTAATTGCATAAAGGTTATTTTATTCAATCCCATGGCATAACTGTTGGTCACAGGACTTTCCCATGTCCTCCTCCATCACTGAAGGAATCACAAAACCAAGAGAATTCATCCAGCACTCTGTTTGCTCAGTGTCACTTCTCTATCTCTATTGATTTTAAGAACACAGACATAATATTCTCCTGGCTACTTCATCAGTATCACACGGGAATGCTTCACAAGCATTTAATTATTTCTCTCCCCACAATTCCATGAGAAAAGCAAAAGCCAGCCCCTTGCATTGGCAGAAGTGGAGTTGTCTCTAAGCCCTCACTGGGTATAGGTGGCTCTATTGCTGAGCTCACACGGCCACCAGCATGGCCAGGAACAGAGACATATAGAAAGGGAGGAAAGGCACCTGGACAGTGGTCAGAGCACAAGTTTTTCTCACTTCTGTGGGAGCAGAGAGCTGCCTTCTTTTATGGCTGCAGCATTCACGTCAGCCAGAACCTGTCATGCAGAAAGCCTGCTTGAGAGGTTAACTTGGATGGCCTGATTTTCTTTATGGGGCCTTTTTTTGTGGCATTTTATGTGCTTCAATGCAGTAGTGTTACCTATAATTGGCAGCATTCAATGCATCTCTCAAGCTGAACATTTAGAAAATGAGAAACATTTGGATGGCAGCAGCTTTCCTACAAGAGGGCAGCACAAAGATTAAACAGACAACTCCCATTCACAGCAGCTGAGTGCCTCACTTTACTAGGAATATTCCTTTAACATAGCAACTTTGCAATCTAATTATCTAGGTATTTTTTAAAGGCAACTGGGGCTTATAGAAAACATCATAATATGGATATGTATCACCTCCTACATGAACTATTAGCAGAACTATAACATTTAGTCTCATTACTGAGGGAAATTAGTGGAACAAAATTCATTGCAAGACCTTAGAGGTAAGGAAGGTGACTTTTTATAAAAATGATTACAGTAAGTTGGTCCTACCCACTGCCACTCTCCCTTCTACATACTCACATGCACAGGACTGTATGCATCAATCTGCTCAGGATCAGTCAAGTACAGCAGGAAGCACGGAGGATAACACCACACTTCTACATCTACGGGTTCTTCATTTTAGTGTGAGACTTTTATACCTTTCAGCAGTGGATACGATGATCTCGTGTCTCACCCTTCAAGAGTTTCAGGCAAAACTGAGTCTTTTGTTACCCTTATCTGTGCATTTCACAGTTTCTCAAATGTGGGTCATCATCCTGTCACCTTATCTCTAAGGCTCCAGTCTGGGTTTTGTCCTCTTTCATTTATTTGCGTGAAACACATGACTGGTTCTGCAGCAGTTAATAGATGCTACTCCTTTAACCCTTCATCTGCTGTTTTTCTGTTGTCTTCAGCCAGGCGTTTCCATTCACATCAGTATTGGTATTTCTGCTAAAAACCCCCACATCAGGCAGGGAGAGATCCTGGCACAATCTGGAAGCTGTTAACTTCCTGTGAGCCAGGGCAGGGAATAACTTAGGCAACAAATTACATGGCTTCTGGCTGGCCATACAGAAAAACGGAGGTTGGAAATGTGTGTGTGTGTGTTGTGGCACATTTTAGGCAGCAGTCCCTTTAAGTGATTCTCTTGTTTACATGTTACCACACAAGCTTCATTCACCCTCCTTCCCACATCCCTTATCCTCACTTCTCCATCTGCTCATCTGTCTCATTCTCAGTATTCCATACAATTGTTCCCATCCCCTTTCCCTTAGAGGACATGCCACTTCCAAAGGCTGGTTTCTGCCAACGTCTACCCTCTCCTCTCCCACAAGGATTTACAAAAGTATCTTCAGACCTATAACTCAACAGAATCATTTGGCTTCTTCCTGAAGGCAAAAAAGTGCACCCTTTATTCTATGTTAATCTTCCAGACAAATATCCAGGCTGCCCTTCAGAACATGAAAGTGTTCAAATAATGAAAAAAATTTTTCAGACAGAAATTTAAGACAAAACATCATTTGCCTTCTAAACTTAGCCAAAACCATGGAGACCTCTTGTACTGTAACTTCGAAGAAACAAACTAAGCCTGAGGCAGGAAAGAAACAATGGAAAATTGCAGCAACAAGGGAAAACTGCAACCGAAGTGGGAATTTTGGTGAAGTTAGAAGAGAAAAAAGGGAGCTCTACCAGGAAAAATAACTACACCACGTTTCCAAGTGCCACATCTACACATCTTTTAAATACATCCAGGGATGGTGACTCCACTGCTTCCCTAGGTAGGCTATGCCAGGGCTGGGCAAGTCTTACAGTGAAGAAATGTCTCCTAATATCCCATCCAAACCTCAGAACATCAGAAGCATTCAGAAAGGTCAAAAGGCTGTGATAAGCTACCTCTTTCAAAAATGCAGATTAGCAGCAGATTGATGAGGATTGAGCTCCCACAAGTGTCAGAAAAAGCCAGAAAGAGTCCAAACCCTGTGCACATTGGAGAGGTGCCTCTTAATGTATTTTCCACATATTTTCAAACTTTATGTTGTCTTAACCCAAGTACCCTTCATAGGGTTATCACACTGCTACTTTCTGCAATTCAATCATCAAAGCAATGTCCACCTTTCCTCCTCTTCCTCCTTCCTACTAATTAATTTTAAGTGAAACTTATGGTGTTAGCAGTTTTGATCTGCTTATTCTGTTGGGCTTGTCTACAATCAGTATCCACACAGCCTCAGTAGTACCATCACTGTGAGCTTGCTCTCATGCCTGGGAAGCCAGCTGAACTATCAGCTCTGGATAATAGGACAACATCCTTTTCTCCTGCATTACAGCTTCCAGTTGTGTGAAAGTGCCATCAGCACAGGGCTTTGGCAGTAACACTCACAGACTAAGGCATCTTACTGGCATGTAAAGTGGGCCATGCAAGACCCAGACAACTGGCCAGTCAGTGCCCAGCCCTCTCTCTTCAGCTTTTGAAGCTCAGACACAAGTTGGGGTGTATCATGACTCATTTTGTTTGAAAGTTTGTAGAAGCGATGGAATCAGGTCCTACAGACAAACACAGGATCATTCTCACCAAGTGTATTTTTTTAAAAAGACACCAGTTATTACTGCAAAAGAGGTTATTTATAGGCTACATAATCTGCCTGTCTGCCACATGGTCCTGCAAAGCTCCTGTGTTAAAACACCAACAAACCTAAGACTCACTTTGAAAAACTCACCCACTGCAAATCAAGGAGAATCGGGGCTCATGCCAAATTGCTGAAAGACTTGCTCTGACCACAGATACTTCTACACAGAATTCACCAACAATGTGAAAATCAGCACATAGGAATTTCACTTTCAAAAATTAGGAAATACACACGGAAAATAGCAAACTAAAACAGCAAAGGGTTGGGGTTTTTCATTTGGCTTTTTTCCACCAACAGAAAACCATCCACACTTTACATGCAGGGTGGTTTTTTGTAAGTGGGTTTGAAGCACAACAAGTCCAGTGTTATCCTTCCTAGCCCTATCCTTCCTATCCTTCCTTTGCTGCAAGTGTAGATCACTACCTGTGTTTTACTACCTGTTACAGTAGTAAAACAGAGTAATAACAACAAGATCCATCATTCATTATAATGAAAGGACTGTCATGGCTGGATCACACTGTATCAGTAGAGACTATAAATATCCTCGTATTTTTCTCCCCATGAAAAGAGCACTTTCCCAATTAGAGAAAGCTGCTGAGCCAGAGATGTGCTCTCAAGGCATGTGAGTGTTCTGCAGGAACACATCTGTCACTTGGCAGTGTTCACCTGAAAGGAGAGCCCTGGGTGATATGGCACAGAAGTGAAAGCTTTTTTCTGCAACATGCCATACAACAGAAAGTGTCTGAAAGAAGAGAATCTCAGCTTTCTCAGAATTTTCAGGGAAGAGGCATCATGATCACTTCATAAAACCCCAAATATTAAAGGCTATTATGCTGTGCCCACACCCTAAGTATACTATACTGAAGAAGTTCCACTTCCACTTCTGTTCCACATGCCAGATAAATCTTTTATACGTCAACTTGTGCATCTAACATAACAGGAAATAAATATGTAAAACTAAATAAAACCCCTCAAAGTTCAAGTAGCCTCCCCTACCTGATCATGACCAGGAGCCTTTGCAGAGATGCCAGCAGGATCTCTGCAGGTATGGATGGTTTACTCAGACCATTGGATGCACAGCAGCAGAACAGTTCAGTTACATTTCTCCCTCCCAACGATCAGTGAGAATCAGACTTATGCCCAGAAGTTCACTGGTCTCTTAAAAGAAAAGCTTGGAAAATAGCTCAGACCATTCCAGAAGGATGAGTGCAAAGCCAAGGCCTCCCAGGTAGACTATACTGGGATCTTTGTGACTTGGGTAAGACTAGAGGTTCTTGCTCAAAACTTACTTATTCATGGCAGTCACAGACAGCAAGATTTCACCATCATTCAACACAGTGATTTTCGGAGAAACCATTTCATTCACAGCACTTACTAAAAGAAAATTTGTGAGACCATCCTGAGAACAAAAGACTACAGAAATATATATATATGTATGTATATGTATGTGTGTGTATATATATATATATAATATAATGGAGGATCTTCTATTGAAAAAACCCTGGAGGAGATAGTTGCCCGAGTGACAAGAAATGGAAGATTATCAGTAGCATTTATCTATGTCAGGGAGCAGCATTGTCCCAAGAAGGGGGACAAGGACACCCAGCACAGGCTGTGCTCTCACCCATAGCACAGTCCCTAAGCAGAACTGGGTGTTGGTAGCAGCAACAGCCCCAGACACAGCAAAGGGCTGGCCCAAGTCCGGGGTAACCTGAGGGTGCCATCATTGAATCACTGGGGGCTGGAGACAAGCTACAAGACATCCTCTCAAGGGCCCATCCAGACAGCAAAACCAGAGCCCAGCCCACCTGTGAGGCAGCCCAGGGCTGGGCTCAATTAAAGCTGCTGGGTAGAGGTTTGGGTGGAGGTTCCCACTGAGGCTGCTCAGAGCACTTGGGACCCTCTGGGTGCTTCGGGAGCTTGTTTTTTTCTCTGGAACCTCAAAGCTGCAGCAGGTCACAGCCAGGAAGCTGGAGGAGCAGCAGGACAGTGTATCCATGAAGAGAATGGCAGCTGGGAGGTTCATTCCCATGGCATGCAGCAGCAGCATGCAGAGCTCTGCCTGTGTGAATGGGGGGGACTGACCACTACAGGCCTTTGTTCTTTGCTTTGGTCTGGCTGTCAGGACTGTCAGAGATTATAAACATCAGCGCTGCAGATTTTGGTGTTGGTGCCAAAAAGCAGAGCAGTCAGAAGTTATGCCTCCTCTTCCTTTCCAATTTAGTGTTTCAACTAAAAACTAAAAAGATGTTTTTTTTTTAATCACTGCCATATAAACTTCAATGGAAAAAGCAAAATCATGGACTAAAATGCTCCTTTTTAAGGGCCATCTAAACTGATGTTTGATGGAAGACCTCATTTATCCCTCACTAGTGCCTGCAGATTTTTTTCTCTCTTGTTTTACATTTTTCCTACTTTCTTTCACCCACATCCATTCTCATAGCTTCTTTTGGCATTGGCATCCCTTTTCCCAGTCCCACATAACAAGTGCCCCCTTACATAATTGGACTTTTCACAGGGCCTCAGGGCAATCTTTCTCCAAAAAAACAAGAAGGACATTCACTGAAAAGGACAGAAAAGGTCAACTTTGTCTCTTTGCTTCCAGGCTTGGGATGTGACAACACAACAGTTCATCTCTAGGGTAGTTAACAGGAAAAATGCCAGCAGGTGGCATTCCAGAATAGCTTCTGTAATCGGCAATGACAGCAAAACCTGAGCTATACCCAGAGCTACTCTTACAGCTGTTGTTATCTGCTCAATGGAGGAGGATTCAGGAGAGCTGCAGCAGCATCTCCACCCACAGCACCTTCAGGTGATGGCTGCTGTGGCTCCTCTCTCCCTCCCTCCCTGTCTCCCTCCCTTCTCCCTCCAGTCTTCAAGTTGTTTCTCACAAATAAGCCCTTTAATGACTTCTATTTTGAAATTTCCCCTTGTAAGAAAGTACCTGGGAGATGGATCAGGCTGCCACCCTAACACTGAGTCAGAGTCTCCACATCTCTCTTCAAGCATTTCAGTATCTTTAAGTGCCATCTGACCTGAAAGCCCTGAATATAAAGTCACACTGGAGAACTTTCAATAGAAGACACCTACATATACATGCATGCATTTTCATGCAGTGGCCAGTGACCCCTTCGACTCTACCGAGTTAAGACAGCAAGTCTTCAAAGGTTTCTTTGCTTGCACTTAAGATTTAGTGGGACAAAAATAACATTGTCATTTAGGAAGCTGAGCAAATGCTAAATAGGTCTTTGGTTGTGGCTGGAAGTAAAAGCTATGATTTCCATTTACAAGTTTCGCTCTACAATCAAAGACACCCCATGTACCAGTTGTACCTACAGTAATTTCACGAATATAAGCAGCACCATTTTCATTGAAGAATCCAGCCTACCCCAGTGGTGCGGCTTATATTCAGGTGTGGATTATCTGTGGACAAATCCCAGCAAAACGCCAACCCGGAAGTGAGAGCCGGCCAAGCGGAGAGCTGCCACAGAGCAGCGGCCGGGCAGGTGGGGAGCAGGCTTTGCTGAGCAGGGCGGGCGTGCCGGCGGCAGAGCCGCCAAGGAGCCAGGTGGGCTGGCAGCGGGGTTGCCAGGGAGTGGGACAAGCTGGCCAGCAACGGGGTCGCGTGAGGGCGGGCCAGCCCCTGCGCCATTGGGACCCGCCGGGAGCGTGGGACCGCCGGGTACGGGGGCTGCGCAAGGGTGGGCCGGCCCCTGCCGCTGGGAAGCCGGGCTGTGTGGGGCTGGGCTGGAGTGCCCCGCCCCCTCTGCCGCGTGGAGGTAAAAAAAAAAAAAAAAAAAAAGGCGCGGCTTATGTGCGGGTGCGGCTTATATATGGACAAATCCCGTGGTCTTCCTGGCTACCCGGAAGCGCGGCTTATATTCTGGTGCAGCTTATAATCGTGAAATTACTGTACTTCCCCTCTCAGCAAAAGCAGGTATTGCCCAGGCTGTGAACAGCAAGACACCTGCTGGCTGTGCTAAATCCTGTTATTTCAGCCTGGAGTAGAAATACCTTCTTGTCTTGAAAGCCTCACTGCTGCAATGTAGTAAGTCACAAGTAAAAGCCAGAAAAAAACTTGTTCTGAGTAGTTTAACTTGATTTGCCTCCTGGAGTTTCATACATGGCTGCAGACACACACCAGTGTGCTCAGGAAGCCACAGCAAGTGGAATCTGAAAGCTCAAGGTTGCATTTTGACCCAAACAGGAAAGTGATCTCAGTTGTGTAGCAATGAATTTTCCTCATTTGCTGACACAACTTCCATCACAACCTTAGGAAAAGAAAACCCTAAGACAAACAGGTGGATAAACCACCAGAGAGCCTGTGGAGATGCCGTGAGCACCTTGACTTCCAGAGCTGTTACAATAGCTGGCAGTGCCTAAGGAAGACACAACACCCAGGCTGTGTGGGTTTGAATATTCCTGCCCCAAAGTCAGGAAGAGGGGTGAAAGAGATATCCCTTCTTCAGCCTTGGCACTGTTTATTCAGGACGGAAAACTTTAAAGCTATCCTTCTCTGTCATCAGCCTTTGGGGAAAACAATGGCTAAATTCTGCCTTTGAGGAATCAGTGCCTGGCTTATCTCATCTCTGTACCTCCTAGTACTGCCTCTTCTTCCAGGGCGTGTGGCTCAGTATTCTGGAACAAGGAGTCTCCCAGTGCATGGCTCATTGGCCACAAGTCCTGTCTGAGCCTGCATGAACATTCCTGCCATTGGAAGAAAAGCGACAGAGGTTGGAAACCAAGAACCCTCAGTGGATGGTGTAGGGTCTGTATCATTGTGGCTGCATCCTAAACCACTGACTTGGATGAAGCCAGGAGTCCCTGGCTGGCACAACTGGAGTGGTGGAGCAGCAGAAAGCAACCAGGTGGGTGATGCCTCAGCAGGTAACTCTTTCCCACAAGTAAACTTTAGGATTGTTGGGAGGACAACACTATGACAATCATACTGGCCTCTCACACATATAACATGCAGGCTCCTCATGCCAGTGTTCACTAAATGCCAGACCACAGGCAATAGGTGTATCCTAGGGACACTTCAGCTAGACTTGGGACTGTCTTTGGTCTCAGCTTTGACCCAGTGGTACTTTTGTCTTGCCTATCCCACTGTGGTGTGTACCTGATAGACGTGGCACTGGGATTCAGGTGCCAGAGGAAGTCAGGAGAACTGGTTTCTGTTCCCATCTCTGCTACTCATTTACTGTATATCCACGAGTAGTTAATTAAGCCTCATCTTTCCCCACTTTAGAACTGTGATAATTACATTTATCTCTCTTTGTGAAGAGCAAGGGCTTGGAGACATTTGAATAAATGCCCTCAAAGAACCAAGAGTTGTTATAGTTAGTTATAATAATCTTTGTCCTCCCTGAATTTTTAAAAGCTCTCCTACTACAGTGACTCTGCTTCATAGACAAGGCAGAAAAAACTGGAGTATAATTACAGAGTGACTCCATATTCTGCTGTGGGCTCCTTGTGTTTATTTGGCTGAACCCAGCTCACCTCCAGCCTCCTTGTTACCTTGCACAGGTCCCAAGGGAGCTGTCAGTATTGCAATGATATGACCATCACTGCAAAGTAAGTAGGATTTTTGTCAGGTAGTGATGGTGATTAAAAAGTAGCATCATAGCTTTTAACTTATGAAATAATATTGGAAACTACTAAGCTACAGGAATTCTGTTATTGCATAAGCGACCATTTTTCAGAACAAGGGAAAAATAAGGTCTACTCTTCAAAGGTGGTTAGCACCTTGTTGTTTTTTTAGATGCCTAAATTTCAAATCAAACTGTGAGCTCTAGTAAGACAATAGTTCAAGTACTGCTGATGCTTACAGTGAGGAGCCACTCCAAGTTTCATGAGAGACTTCATTTATGGTGTCAATGGGGAAATCCTGCCCCTTATGCTCTGTATGAGATTGTTTTCCAGACTTGCTAGCTCCAAGCTGGATTTATTGCCTAAGAATACTCCTGAAGGCTTACAAAGTCTGAGGTAGAACTCACAATTTTTCTGCTAATAGATAGTAAAATGAGAGCAAGCTATAACATTTATATCAACAGCAATATTTAATAAATTAAACAACATTGGGGAACAATCCTGGGCACTGGGACACAATCAGTGATGTTTAATTCCTCAGAAAAATGCCCGGTTTGACCCAGGCCAAGCAGCAGTGTCCCAGATGGAACCTGAAATTACCACTCCTGCAGGATTTAGCATGTGCCACAGATCTTCCTTGCTGTTTGCATGTGCCTGCTCAGTGCAAGAAGCTCAGGAAGTTTAAGGTGTGTACAAAAGCCTATGGGATGAGCCCCACCAACCTCAAAAGCTGTCTTGCTTTTAGACATAAATAAGGGAGATACATAGCAGAAAGGGTTAATTGTATATGTCAGATGTGCTGCTCTAGAACTTAAAAGCTCCAAAAGAAGAGGGAAGTGTCTGCGTTTGCAAATGAGTGTAAGTCCGTGTGGGTGTGAGTGTAAACATGCACATTCAGGGGGAAAAATCTTTCAAGAGAATCACAGAATATCCACCACCTTTTTTTACAAGGAAAAGAGATGCCAAGATCTTTGAATTAATTATTCTCTGTGAATCACTCTTGCAGTTAAAAGCCATACCAGCATTTCCAGAAAAACTTTCAGTTTGGTATATGTAAACAACTTAAGAGAAAACAAACAAACAGACAAGAAAATGTGAGGATAAAAGGCTTGAGATAATAAGATTAAAGATGTTAATTGGAGACTGTGGCTTCTACTGACTCTGACAGTGGTAGCCGAGTTCCTGCAAAAGACTCCAGCTCTGCCCTGCCAGTCCCAATCATTGTGAGCCTGTATCCCAGCAATGCACTCACCAAATCCACCACACTGTGCAGGCTTTGACTCAGAAAAGCATACAGGCACACACTGAGGTGACAGGTTTAGAGTTTTAGGTTTGTGCATGTATTTAAGATCTTCACGTCTGTGTTTAAATACATAATTACAGGCAAATATCTGCATAAGTACTTTGAATTTGGGCAGTTATCCCCAAGCCACACGTCTCCCAGCCTACCACTCTCTGGCTCACTTCTCACCAAGGATGCCAACATTTCCTACCTCTGCTTCAAATTAAGACCTCAGTGTCCTCTACCTGCATATCATATTTGCTCCTCATGTATAGACCTTGTTTTTAAAGTCTTGAACTAATGAGCTTTCCAAAAGAGATGAATTGTCTAAAGAACAGTGGGAAAAAAACAGGGCTGAAATTTTATGATGTGTTTGTTTTACTTTACACCCTGGATTTACAGCTGATGAACTCATGGGGAGTCATCTATTCTTCCTCTGGCTGAATGGTTTTACTTGAATCAAAGCATTTGACTTTAATTCTCCCACAGTTTTAAGTGCTGTTGGAAAATGCCTATCAGTTTTAAGCCTCTATTTTCCAGGAAACCACTGGGTGAGTGTGTCTACAAGGAAAGCATGCTCATGGGATAGGCAATGACCACATCAGGAGTCGGAAGGCATGTCAGTATGATTCCTCCCCTTTCAAACAATCATATTCACATGCATGAAGCCAATTTAAGTGTATTGCTGCACTTCTGCTGTTGTAATACTGATTCTGCAAGAGATGGTGTCAGCCAGAACAAGCCAAGAAACACACTAAATCTTTCCAATTAAGCTTTTTAACCTAACAAGTGTTTGTTCAGGTTCACTCCAAATGCTGAAAAAGATTCAAGATTCCCTGAAAAAGGTTCACTCTTCCTGATATGGCCAGAGCAAGTGAAGGGGAAAGGAAAAGCTTGTGCAATAATAGAGATGGGTTAATGCATTGCAACAAAAACATTTCAGCCTGAGAAGCTGCTACTGAGATCGTGGGTTGCCAATAGGGCAATGTGCCAAAATGCTTCTGAAATGCGACTGCGGTTGTAGAGAGCAGTAAGAGAATGTCTCACATGCCAGTGCAAATCTCTGCTATCCCAACAGAAAACACAGAGGAAATGGGAATAGAAACCGAAGCCTAGTAGTCAGCTGCAAGACCAGCCCTCACTCCCTGACATACTTGTCACCCAGCGAGGTGCGAGACAGGAGGCGACAGAAGTGCGCTCATGCCCCTGCATGTAAGTAAAGACAAATCCTATCTGCAGTTTCTGTAGTTCTTCTGAAACTGTTGCTCCAAAAGTGGAAATCTGGCCTGGTTATGTAAAGGCTTCTGCTGTGTCAGACCAACTCTGCTTCAGATGAACCAGGACATGACTGTGCCTCCGGCCAGAATGCCAGGGGTTTAATTACTGCCTCTGCTGCTGATGTCCCCACCAACCTCATACCGGTCATGACGTCAGCTGCTGAAATCTGCTTTGAGTCTGTAAAATTAAGCTGAGTACGTGCTGTCTCCCACTCCTTTCCTGCCTATGTGGATGCTACATCTCTCTGGGCAGAGCTGTTCTCCCACATGGCGCTAAGCAAAGAGGGAGAGTGAGGGGCTGAAATAAATCCCTCTCTGGAGAATACTAATGCTTGGGTCTTTTTCCCTTGTTCTTCCCTTGAGGGTTTTCCATGCTGCCTTTGCCTTGAAGACCTCTTCTGTAAGTGGTGCCCACACCAGCCACCAATGCCTGAAAGGGAACCTTCTGAGGCAGAGCGTTTCTGGCATATTTTCTGCTTGCCATCTGTCTACAAGGAAACATCCTCAGGGCAGGAGCCTTCTGTGTCACAGGTTATATTCTGTTGGGTCCCTATCAGATAATAAAGCTGTTATTAATTAAGACAGGCTGAGCAGGGACTGGTGCTATATATATACAGTGTGCACTGCACCCAGGTGAGTGGGAGGTGAGATTGGGAGTCTGGAGACCTACTGAGTATCTCAGGGGTCAAATACAGGATTTATCTAAGCTGATACTGGGTATTTACACTGTAAGTGGCAGTTCTGGGCTCCCTTAAAACCCTGTGGATAGAAATAGATAATTGTAGACCTCATATTTCCACAGAAACCATGATGGTTCATTCCATCTGAAACTCCTTTATACAGAGAGTCTCAGTGTCGAGTTGATGGTGCTGAAGTTGGACAGCTGAAGAGGGTGAGATGAGTCTTACTCCAACACACTTGACTTCTCACAGTTGTCCTTGTTGATATGGTGATGATGAAAACATTTCTCAATTGGGTGGCCTACAAGAGAAAAATACTACCCAGCTTATTTTTGTTTAGAGTTCTATTCAATGGCAGCACTGGCTTTCCCAATATATGAACAAAACCCATGTTCTCTCTAATAAAATTTCTACTGGTTCCCAGAATCCTGCACACACATGCATTTTCATGCTAGAAAAAACACATGTACCTTTGCTAAGAAAAGACTCTAATACTTGAACATCATAAAACTGTAATTAAAATGGAGTTTTTTTCCAAGTAAAGCTCTTCTAAAAAAAAAAAACCCAACACTTCTAAAGAAGATGTACTCTCAACAAAGGGGACTAGATACATATCCCTGTCAAAACACATGGGAGAAACTAGAACTAATATCACACAGACATTTCCATGCTGTAAAAGTCTGCCAGGCTAGAAAGGGGATTTACAGACAGAAAAGCTTCCCAGTTATTCTCTGGCACAAATCAATGTCACAGAGCTGCTCCGATGGAATGGAAGCTTCATACAGAACCACTGTTATTACATATTGATTCAGAGTGTCCTCAGGGTCTGTCCATTTTACTGGTGCACTGCTTTCAGAATGGGTTTTGGTGTGTCCCATTATGCTGCATTCCTGCTTTTGGAAAGACCTGATGGAATGACTGAATTGTTTTCCATAAGGATGCTGAAACCATGGCAGATTCTGAAACAGGTGGTAAGAAACATGGGCACCTTAGAACCAGCTACCCTAATAGGACATTAACTTGCTATATGGGTCACGGGTTCTAGGAAAATATGGCAACCTTGGCTTTGAAGGACAAATGGAAAGGTCAATTCTTCTGCAGATGGTCTGATCATTAAATGCCCTTGCCCTCCAGCTCCACTTGTGTAAAAGGCATAGAGCTTCTTTAGGGATAGGAGTGGCTGCTGACCTCAATACATAACTAATAATTAAATGTGATCATTGCAAAAAGGCAAAACCATCAGTTTTTGACACAGATGATTTTGGGAAGGGGGTTGTATGGGGACATTGGGGACATTCAGGTTGCCCTTGGAAAGCCCTCTGTCACCCTGGGAATTGCCCACCAGAGCTGAAACATCAGAATAAATTCACAGAAAAGATGGAGAGATTAGAAAAAGGGAATGATGTGGGGAAGTTGGAAAGAGCTGAGAGAGACTTGGAGGAGGAAACAGCTGGAAAATGTGCTTTATTTATTCAGTGGACAAACAATGCAGCTCCTCCGTCATTAACAATTAATCACCCTGGGCACTCTGGCCCAAGACTGGCAAAGGGTTTAGGTGTGGTGACAGAAACTTCTACACCTCCCTTCCGTGTGTCTGGATCCAGCAGGGAAATACCCAGTCCCCAGTTACTCACCTACACCTCCAATTTGAGGTACCATGATTGCTGGGTAATTGCAATTAACACCTAAAATGGCCAACACTAAACACTAAGAAAATACAGCTCCTGCCTCCTCCAGCTGGATTTTGAATCCCACTGGTACATGGGAACAAAGGAGGGTTGTTCCTTGCTTTATCTCTCACATTGTCATGCCCAGATGCAGTGTATCAACCAAGGGCACTGTGATGCTCACCAAAGGCAAGGCACCTTGATCTCACCTTCAGTCTGAGATCAACCCAGCACATCCTGTCAAAGCACCCATACTGGCTGGAGGGAAGGAAAGATGTCTTGGCTCATTTTCACATCAGACCACTGGGCAGCCAATGAAACATGGTTCATGACACAGAAGAGATGGAGGATCAAGAACACCTAGCCCAGTAAAAAGAATATTCTTCTGGTAAGGTTTGAAGGAGAGGGATCTTCAGGTATTCCTCTTTGACCACCATTTGTGTATGTTGTCCAAATAATTGTTTTGAACAGCATCCAGTAAAGCCTTACTGGTCCAAGGAACATATTGATAATCAGCAAAAAGTCTTGGTATTAAGGGAAGATTAATAAAGCACCTGGGAATGTAAAACATTCAGTAGATATTCAGTGGACTAGAAGGTAATGTGTGAGGGCCTTCCCCTCCAGATAAACCATCCTGCCAGGAGTAACCAGACACACAGGAATCCCACTCACTGCAGCATCCATTGGAAGTGTCCCTCACAGCACCTGGAGAGAGAAAAAAATTCTGTTAGCAAACATACTTTCACTTGTAAACTCCCAATGATATTGCTGCTTCCTACTATGGGACAATCTCCCAAATTGTGTCTATGTTTCAGAGGCAAATCCCCTTATGGAGAATACTCCAAGACCTTTCATTAACTTATGGCCATATCACACCATGACACTCATACCACTCATCCAGCAGCTGTTATCTAGTCCTCAGAGAGCACGATGCTCTCTTCTTAGCAAGTAGAAGCACTCCTGAAACACCAAGTGGTCTCTTTAGAGCAAGTACCTTCAGTTTTTGGATAGCAGACCTGTGGCACTCATGGCCTACTTTTAACAGGTCTGTTGAAGTTAAGAAAACCAATCTCTTATCAGCAGGTTTCAATTTACCATCAAGGAAGCTGAACAACCTCACCAGAGTATTTCCAGAGTTTACAAATCAAGACAGCTTACAGCCTGCTATGTTAGATCTTCCCATCAAAATTCCCATTGACTCTCTCCTTCTTTGGGTAACAAGATGTGAGAGGACCATGAACGAAGGGGGCATGGCTGCAGGCATGAAGAAGCCTTCTCACTCAAGTTATTCATCAAATGAATAACATGAATGAGTCTTACTGCGTTGTGAGTCTCTCAGGACTCAAACGAGTTGAAGCTACACAGCTGAAAGTCCAATTTTTTCTCTCCCCTTGGGAAACATTTTCCCACAAGTGGTTACTGAACTAACATAGTGAACATCCTTACTGTGTCACCCTTCATCCACTTCCAGAATTCTGTTACAGAATAGAAAATATTCAAAGCCACAGATCTTCAGCATTAAAGTGCTGACTGAGTAGTTCCATAGGATAAGGAAACCCCCAACTGCAATGCCAAGACCAATATGCCTGTGTGTACATGCAAGGGTGTGCTCTTTGTGACTCCACTGCTTCAGTGATCACAGACAATAGGAAGGCTCAAATATTCTCAAGTACCCCAAAGTTATGGGAAAACAGACAACAAAGCTGAGAAGCCAGACTCCCCCAGTGCCCTTGGTGAGAGAAAGACAAGTGGAACTCCATTATTGTGACATCAAAGGCCAAGAGCAGACAACCCTGGACTACTGGAATAGACACAAAACTGTAAGAAACCAGGCTTTGCTGGCTCTATGGCTTGTGGCATGATTTGGTGTTCTCCTTGCAGTGTCACTGTGCCTTCACTGCACTTGGGACTCAGCTGTCCTGATTAGGTGAGGACAGGTTTGTTCTCCTCTGCTCCCTCACCTCTGCCTGCAGTACAGGCTCAGGGGACTCTTGCCCTGCTTTGTCACTGACCTGCTAAGCCACTTTCTCTCTCAGCACCTCTGTTTCCTCATCTTGGAAATGAGGATTACGACCTCTGTGAGACACTTTGATGTCCACAGATGAAGTGTGCTGCGGCACATATGAGCATTCTCTGTATTTTATGTACGAGGTAATATATCGCTCTGGGGCTTTTCTCTTTTGTTTATTCACTTCTATTATTAAAAATGGAAATAAATGAACCACCCTAAAACGTACATCTAAAATAAAAGTTAAAAAAGAGGAACACTTTGGATCAGCTTTCTCTTTTGAAGATAATTATGGGAGAGAAGGCAATTTTGAAACAAAAGTGGCAAAATGCAATGCTCAGAAACTGAGAGGCAGAATGTATTTGTTCACCCCGCAGTTTGCTGATGCAATATTCCTCTTCTCTTCCATTTTCTAAGCCGTGTAGAAAACATTCTTCCTAGATAAATTATTTAGTTCTGAACTGCTGCAATGCACAGCAGGATGCCTGTAAGAGCAAAGTGCTGCTCATGGAGGGTACCTCACATGACCCAGGCAGAAAGAGGAGTTCAGACTGCAACAAGTGTGGGTGAGAATGCAGCACCTGCAGCCCAGGTGCACAGGCTGGGAAACCAGGCTGGATCAGCACAGTTCCCATCTATCCCTTTCCTCACAGGAATGGCCTTTTCCCAGCCTGGGCAGATGTGCTGACTGAATGGGATCTTCTGAAGGCACTGTTGGATGATAAAGAGAAGAAAGACAAGTTGTGAGTCTCACGCTGTACCTGCAGATGTTCAGGACTCGGAGGCTGTCTCCTCTCCTATGTACCAAAACCAGTAAACCACTTTGGACTAACCAGTGGTGTCCAGGAAATCCAGAAGGGACTGCACTGCCCACATATGACTAAGTGCAGAATTTGCTCTGCATATTACTTGAACTGCTGGGGCCACCAATTAAAACATAAAGATGAGATTCCCATGTTCCACATTTCATTTACAGAAAGTATTTTAAAAGCAAGGATATTAAGTCAGGTTTTTTTAATTACAGGTGAAGAATATTCCCCATAGAGCTTTTCAAAATAGTGGATAGCCCCCACCCTGTCCTGCAGAAAAGCTACAGGAAGCCTCTTCTGGGCTGAGCAGTGTCATGGTATGTTTGGATATCTCATCTTTGCAGTAGAAGGTACTTCATAAATTCAACTATATTTTATGAGCTCATTAGGCAAGCAAACCGAAAACCCTGGCAAATAAAGGCTCAATCCTCTTTGTACATAGGAATCTAACTTGTCATTTCACTCATTCACCACTTAATTCTTTAGGTTTTAAACACCCAGGATCTCTAATCCCTAACAGCCCTTCCTGGCACCATGCCCTGCCTATGTCCCGCCCTCACTCTGATCATGTGGCCCTGCTCTAAGGAGATCCCCAAAACTCACCATGATGTGGTACCTGGCCCACCTGCTCTAGGGAATCCTGCTGGGGCAGATGTTGGACCAGAAGGCCTCCACAGGTCCCTTACCCTCCACACTTGGGTGGGATGCTCTGCTTTGATTTGTCTCCTAAAGCACCTCAACTCAAACCAGCTGCCTATTAGGAAGGATGCTGGGACAAGGAATGATCCCAAACTCAATTCTCCCTCAGGACTCATCCCCAAACAGCTCCCCACTCCAGAAAACATTGTGGTAACAGTCAGAAGAGACGTAAAACCATTTTATCGTGGACGTAATCTGGGGGGAGGGGCAGGAGTCACAGCACTTCAGCTGATGAACACGAATCAACACCTGCAGCAAGAGAGTCACAGAACTCTGAGTAAACCAGAAAGGCAGAAGGAGGCAGGATATTGCTCCCTTTGGGAGAGCAGCCGCTCAGTGGAAAGGGCCACTGATGAGTTTTCACCCGGCACCAGCAGTCTGAGCACAGCAGAACCGGGACTCTCTGTGCTCCCAGGCTCTCTGTCCTCCATGACAGATTTTCTCCCAGTACTTCCAGTGAGCACATACCAGTGCTGCTGCTGGCTCCCCAGACCTCTCCATCTCTCTGATTGGCACCATGGGACTCCCCTTCCCTCCCTCCCTCCCTCCCTCCCACACAAGCTCACTCCACTGGCTGCACATCCCTGCACCACAGCACAGCCAGAGGCAGCTCTAAGTCTCCCATTGTCATCTCTGCTGGTCTCCACCAGTTTCTCCAGGCTCCCAGCACTGGCTGGACTTCACTGGGAAAGAGAGGAGTAGGAGAAGGTGTGCAGTGGTGTCTCTACTGCTCGGCTGGAGCACTAGTACCAGTGACTGAGCAGAGCAAAGAGACTCTCAGTGACAGGGGGACAGCTCAACTCCAGGTGGGTTGCCCAGGCTCTCTTGGCTCCTTGCGATGACCTGTGCAGCAGGAATGGACATGGAGTGAGTTGAGCTCCATGAAGCCATCTCTTCTCTCTTGTCAAGAAGCCCTGCCCAAGGCTTGTTGCAGCCATAGGGATACCTCTGCCACAGCTGGGGAGCTGTGTTCCCCTACCCATCTATGCCTGGAGCATCCCCCAGCTTACCCCAGCACTGTGTCCACCCACTGCTCTTTCCAGTTCAGAAAGAGAGCAGAAACGACCTCAGGCCCTGCTGCCCCCCAGAAGGAGAGCAGAGAGGGGTCTTTGCACTTGTGGGGAAGGGCACGGTGGCAGAACAGAGCTGCTGCCCAATCTTGGTCTCCCTCTGCCCTCCATGTGGCATGGGCCAAGTTGGGAAACTCTCATGCCTGCCTCTTGGATGTGGGAACCACGACTCACCCAAAATCAGCAATGCAGGAGCCAATGGGAAAGAGGAAGGTAACAAATGTCCTGTCTTCATGGTGACCTCCCAGCACTTCTCCCCCAGCCAGCCCCTTCCTCTCACACAACACCCAGAGCTGGTCCAGGGGACAGAGGGAGCTGTGCATGCAGTTTGGTGCCCTGTTTGCTACAAGGAGAGGAAGCAGTGAGCTGGAGGTGGCTTCCACTGTATCTGACATGCATTTATGTGCATGCCCTCAGATCCTGGGACAAACTTCAGTAAACAGTCTTCAAGACAGATATTTCTGATACACACATGTTCTGCACCAGATGTGCAGCAGTTCTGTGTGTGACCAAGCGATTCAGCCACCAGGACCATCTCCTTAAACACCAGTTTACACCATCTGTTACTGGGAGCCCCAGAAAACCAACTTCTCCAGGGGGCTCATGCACAGCCAGAGCTCCATCCCTAAGGGTAAAACCCTTGACTGCAATAATTTGGGGGCAACAAGAGGCAGTGAAGCCACATGAAATAAATGTCAAGAGAGGAGTGCTGCTCCTGGCCTCAGGTTTCTTCCTCCATTCACGGGGATGTGACAGACAAGCCTGTGAAAGCACACAGGCTGCTGAACGCTCCCTCCACGCTGTCCGTACTGATAACTGTCACTTGTCTTTCCCACAGGTGAGCGTGGGAGGGCAGGATCAGGGACATCTCCACCAGAACACAGCACCTCGTGGTTTCGCCTCGGTGCACAGTGCCAGAGGAACCTGTCCTCGGAACACTTTGAAGCCATGCAGCAAGAGGGCATGTACAACAGCTCCTGCTCTGCTTTCCAGCCCCCTGCCCCTATCAAACCCCTGTAACTGTCAGTACCATTCTCTCCCAAGTCCTGCCTTGGACACCCCACCCAGGGTAAACTTATGCCTGAAAAGAACCTCTAGCTGAGGAGGGCAAAGCTACAAGGTAAAAAAAATGTGCCATACAATCCAAATAATTGTTTATCAGCACTTCCATTCAGGTGTAATTCTGAAAATGAACCATTAAACACTTGGTTTCAATCACTGAATCACATTTATTCCCAGACATTCTCCTTTATTGTATTACTCAGCTTTTTCCGAGTCTTACCAAAACCAGGAGTGGGGTGCCCTGCCACCCAGAAACCAAAGGAAGCTTCAATGAAACCAGCAAACACCTCCCATCCTCTCAACATTGTCATTAAAACAGCAAAACAAACCAGAGAGGTTCTACAAGTCAGCCTATAAACCCAGGCATGAGGAGAGTAATGTCAGTGGTAATGGGGCAAGAAAGGCAGGGTAATTATACCACACCAAATTTGCAATCGTGCTGCATTCCTTGCCAGTGAAGGCCAGCTAAGAATTAGATACACCTTTTCAAATCATCAAAGGGAGTGGCTGCAAGATACAAGGTGCTGGGATTAAGATGAAGTTCTGGGTTTGCCAGTTCTCAGCAATGGCTTTGGTGGCTGGGCTGGGCATGTCATTAACTGCTGCCAAATGGTGTTCACACCATGTCACTTCTTTTTAATCTTTATATGATTCTCTGCATTTCAAGAGTCCCAGGCTCCCACTGAGCAAAAGGCTGTACAAACCCAGAAATGGAAGATAATATCTATCCACAAGGTTTTTTGCACTTGGTCAAGTTTGGTAGTTTATACCTCAGCACCAATTCAGTGGCGCACAAATATTTATCATGTTGCTCCAGCTACTACCACAGGGTCTGCGGGCTCAGGCCCTCAAGTATGATAGCTCAAGAGCTTCTCTGCCAAGAAAGCTGTTAAAAATATTGAATGGGGGCTATTTTGTACAGATGATTTAACAAGGACTACTTGGGTGAGGGAACAGATTTGGCTCAGACCTCTCCTTTTTCAGAAGAACAAGTAGAGAAGCTTCGATGCAGCACTTGCTCTGCAGCTCTTTGCAGAGGGAAACCTTCTGGGAAGATGGGTCCCAAGGAAGCCCCTCCATGGGTTAGAGGCATGGTGATGCCCAGACATGGATCCTGCTCCATGGACTGCTAGGCAATGCAGGTAATCTTCTGCTGGAGAACACTTCCCTCAGAGAAATTACAGGAGTGACCATCATGCAAGCAGGACAGCAGCACACGGAGGCAGAGCTCCTCTATGGCCACCTCACATTGTTCATGATACACAAGGATTTCAGTGTCCTCCTGGACTGTTACAGGCTAAGAGGATAACATGGCACAGAAACAGACAGGACACCAGAGCTTTAAAAACTCATGAATGTCCTTTTCCATCAAAATTTCACAGTGTGGGTTGTTCCAGTCAATCCACGGCCAACAAAACAAATGCTGCATTTGTGCTAGTTTGGGGAAAACACGCCAAAAAGACAAGCACAAGGCAAAGCAGCTAGCCAAATGGACAAGTCTTGCTATTCAATTATTTTGAAATGAAAAAGTTCATTTAAAACCAGCTACAAAACAAATACATAATGATGGCCTCTCCCTTCATAAAACATCATGCTTTGGCACAAACAACTGGCTGGCCTGATTTTAATGTCCAATGAATTTAAATTTTATCCAACAAAATGGCCCACTGTACAGCAGAGAAGACAAACGGCTCTGAAAAGAGCTCTTTGGACAATGTGTAACATCATACAACTAAATTTAAAAATAATAAAAAAACAAAAGCTTAGGATAATTTCTGTTCTCTCTTAGGCCAACAGAAAAAGAAAACATAATGCAGTTGGCATCATCATCCTCAGAGTGAGGTGAGGAGCATACAGGACTTGAAACACATCAAGCTAATTCCCGTTCCACTTTGTGGTAAACTTGTGAGTGCACTCACCTGACCACTGTAAAACCAGCTGTTTCTGATGTGTGGAGGATTCATGTTACTGCACTATTTACAAATTCAGAAAGATGCTTTTCTGTGTGGCGATGAGACATTCAGTGTTTTGGCAAGAGAGCAGTGGTTTTCCTGTCCTGAGACCTGGGCCACAGGGATGCTCACTGCTTCTGTGCCCAGCTGTGCTGGGACACCCTGAAGAAGCCATGACTTCAGTACACAACTTCCAAACATGAGCTTCTATGAGCCATTTCCAACTGGGCATCCAGAGAGGAAAACACACCCAAATTAGTGGGCACTATGGAAAAAATAGCCAAGCGTCTAAACACTTGCACAATCTGTTCTTACACTCAGTACCTCTTGATTCCTCATGGCATCACCTACTGATTGCAAGTGTTTCCCAATGGACACCATCATATTGAAACCCTAAATATTGCAGTGACTTTGCTTCTCCCACTCCACTTTACTCAATGTAATTAATCCTTAGAGTGCCTTGGAGGAGGAAGGACAGGGACGTTCACCAATCCAGCCCAGTGTGTAAGCAAGAAGCACGGAAAGCCAAGGCATCTGTGTGAGGTCCTGCAGAGCACAGGCCAGATCCAGTTGCTGTGTCACATTCCTAAACGGATGCTCATGCCATCAAATCCCTGTGGTGAAGAAGCGACAAGAAAGCCTTCCTCAATTCCCCCCACCCAAGACCCTGACCTCATCCAAAGGGCCATGACAGCACGTTTGGCGGGTCGAGTCACACCCCGCTACAGGTGAGGGATTCCCTGCGTGGCACGGGCAGGGCCGGTGGCCTCGGCCGGAGGTCGCCGTGCTCCCGCAGAGCGGGACGGCCGCAGACAGCGCCGCGTTGCATAACTACGGCCACTGCATGTCAATGGCAGCTCACCGGCACGGCCCGGCTTATGCAATTACCGCACCTCGCCCGAGGCTGCAGGCACTGCGGGCCCTAGGTTGCTGCGGCCGCACTCGCCCGAGAGAGTTCCCTCACTCTCGGGCCTGAGCTCTGCCCACAGACCCCGCTCGGGGTCTCAGCGCCCTGAGGGTCCTCGCCACGGGGCACGACAGAAGATAGAGAGGTAGAGGTTCATTTCGGAGGGGCCGAGCAGTGTCCCCACCTCTGAAGGAAAGGAGCCACCCAGGACGGCCGGCTCGGCACATCCTCTTCACCGAGGTGTCCGAGCTCGGACATAAAGCTGACCCCTGGCACCATGGGCGCGGGGCTGCTGTGGCCCCTCCCCGGGCACCCATCACCTGCAGGCGCCAGGTGAGGGGCCCGGGCCACTGCCGTCCCCTCAGCCCAGCGGAGCCGCGCTCCCGCCGCTCGCCGAGGGACAGCCCCGCTGCGGAGCGGAGGAAGCGGCGGCAGCCCCCGCCCCGCCCTGCCCTGCCGGGCTCCCCCTCGGGCCAAGGGCTGGGCTGCCCGCCGGGCGAGGCTGTGCCAGCCGGCCACCTCCCCTCCTCCTCCTCCTCTTCCTCCTCCTCCTCCTCCTCCTCGCCTTCCTACTTCTGCACCGGCTCCGCTCCGGCAACGCCGCTACCTCTCCGCCGCCAGGGCTGCCACAGACCCCCTCCCTACATCCCTCCCTCCCTCCCTCTCCCCCGCCCTGTCCCCAGCGCCGCCGCCACCGCTTCCACAAGATGGCGGGGACCGTGGCGGAGCGGGACGCGCTGGTGAGTGCGGCTGTGGGCACCGGCACGGGGCTGGGGGGCCGGGCAGGGCACCTGCGGAGCGGGGCGGGCTGGGGGGCTCCGCCTGGCCCTGCCTCAGCGCTCTCTTTTTTACCTGCAGAAAATAGAGGACGGGCATTTAAACAACTCCCTGGGATCTCCGGTGCAAGCTGATGTGTATTTCCCTCGCCTGGTAAACCACCTTTGTGGCTTTTTTTGTTTTTTGTTTGTTTGTTTTTTTCTGGTGGAGGTGGTGGTATTTTATTTTGTCAACCCCTTTACCCTCCCCCGCCTCCGCTCAGCTCTGACTGCACAAGGGCGGCCGCTGCTGATGCCGACCTGACCCTCACCACCTTCCCCTGTCCTTTCCAGATCGTCCCCTTCTGTGGGCACATCAAAGGAGGAATGAGGCCGGGAAAGAAGATCTTAGTTATGGGCATAGTGGACCTCAACCCCGAGAGGTAACACCCGGGCAGGGCTGCCCGTGCCGGGGGCACCGGCCCGGGGAGGGGGCAGAGGGGGCGGCCACCCACACGTACACACACACAGATCCACACGGATCCCTCTTTTCTGGAAAGGATTATTTTTATCATTTTAAATATAGCATGCTGATTTCTCCCTTGACCCATAGAGGGGGCATTTCTTCAAGGGATTCTGTTTTCACTTGGGAGTGAAGGAGCATGTCAAACATATATGTCTCCATATGTGTACAGATATATGTACAATGCCATGCGCACACACACATATATATTCCATAACCATGTTCTCGTCCCTGCTAAGCTTCCAGAGAGCTCTGAACGAGCTGAGCTGTCTTCTAGCCTGTGCCATTATATGGCTTTAGTAAGCTGGGAAATAAGACTGATGGCATTTGGGAATTATTTGCTTTTTTCTGGCTGAATAAAAGCTGTTCTGTTTGTGTTGCAGCTTTGGCATCAGTCTGACTTGTGGGGAGTCAGAAGATCCTCCTGCGGATGTAGCCATAGAACTGAAAGCGGTGTTTACAGAGAGACAGTTTGTCAGAAACTCTTGTGTAGCTGGAGAATGGGGGGAAGAGCAGTCGTCTATTCCTTACTTTCCATTTATACCGGACCAGCCTTTTAGGGTGAGTACCAGGATGGCACCATGTCTGATAAAGTGTCATTTGATACGAGTTGCAGCAGAACCTGACGTGCCTTTCATGAAATCCCAGTGTAGCCCGCACTGCTCTGGTTGAGACACCAGTTGCTGGTTTGTTTGTATCCATCAAGTTGCGTGGAGATCCCGCTGCTACGTGCAGCTGCAGGCAGTTTAGATGGGGATGTGAATGCCTCACCTGGGCGCTATGACAAGTCAGAGGTTGTAATACTGTGTGATGAAGCGCAACTTCCTGAACTTAGTTTTATAACCATAAATTAAGAAGTACCTCTATGTTATTAGTGCATTACAAGTTATTAGTGGAGAATGTTAATATTCAGTGGGACTGCTGTATATTGTTGGTTTTTTTAATGGACATACTGTTTGCAGTTTAGTGTGGCTAATAACGATCATCTTCATCCTTTGTCTCCAGGGATGTTATGTCAAGGTTGACCATAGCTCTTCGTGTTAGCAGATTAAACAGCTAAGCAATAGTGGTATTCTTTTCTGAACCTGGGATTAAACCTTCCCTCAAATTTAAATCTGTAGTCACTTTAAAATGGTGTACGTGGAAGTGCTGTGGTGCTGTGGATGGACTGGATTGCCTAGAAGCAGATTCTCATCTGTAGTGTTTATGGTTATGTGGAGATGTCTTTGAAAATCAGGACTAACAAACTATGTGGCTGCAGAGGGCTGCTTCTTTCTCACTATATTGAGGGAAAAAGGCTGCATGCCTTTTCCATGGAGCTGACCCAGAAAACCCCTCCTCCTCCCTGTCCCTCTTACAAAACCTCACTGGCCCCTCTGCTACATGCCAGTGCTATGACCAGCTGCCAAACTCTCTTAATCCTTCTTGCCCCCAAGATAATCTCCCCCAACCCCAAAAGCTCACCATCTCCTCAGATGCTTGGTGTTAAGAGGGTATTTGTGACTGGTTTTGCTGCAAATTGGTTGCGCTCTACTTGCTTCTACAAACTCACCCTCCCATAAGAGCTGGCAACACCCTTTGGTGGTGTGGGAACTTGAAAAGGCTGGGAGGCTGGGTCCTGCTCTATCTGAGAGGATTCCACTGCCTTCTACACTGGGTGGTGACTGGGCCTTCAGACGAGGCAGACAAATTATGTGGAGCAAGTTTTGTGCATGTCCCACTAATGACAGCTGACGTTACAGGACAGCAATATTGCACATCTAGCATGGGAGACTGCAGAAAGGGAGTTGTTATTTTGCCTTTTTTTCCTCCTTTTTTCCCAAATGCCCAAACAGAATTGAGGCTCCCAATTGACTTTGTACCTTTGATGGTCTCCCTCTCAGTGGATAAATTAGACTATTAAGTGTTCTTGCCAATTACTTATGATCCAGTCCAATTAGCACTGTGGCGTGGCCGCAGGTGATGTGAAAAGCGGACCGTGAGCAGTGTTAACCATATCTTTTACATAACAAGGCCTCAGGCAGGCACTGCTGCAGTGGCACAGAAACTCCATGAGCACAGCTGCTTCCCTGGTACCTGGTGTACTACCAGAGAGCTCCAGCTCTCCTGGACTGTCTGCTGCAACTTCTCCTGGTGCAACGTGCTTTAAGTCATTTGGGCTTTGGCTCAGTCAGTTTGTCATGGGTCCTGTTCCCATTTTTATACACCGTAATAGCAGCAGAGTCAAGTGTCTGGTAGCAGCACTTCACTCTGGACTTCCAGCTTCTGGAAATGACCCAGGATTTACATGTGGCTTCCCTGAAGATTTTCTCTTTTGTGTATCTAGACCTGGAGGTCTCCAAGGGCCTGTAAAAGTGCACATTCTGTGCCCTCATGTCCCAGCTTCCTGTCAGGGCAGTTCCAGCAAAGCTTTACAGCAGGGCACCCTCTCAAGCCACCCCAAACATCAGGAATCTCCTAACGTGTTCAAGCTTGTTCAGCTCCAGGCTTTGTTGCTTTTCCAGCGCATTTCTGCAGGTCTCTAAGGAGGAGAGATGAGCTGTGTCCCTCCCTGATCCTGTCTGTACCTCTTGAGAACTCCCTAGCTGAATTCCTAGCAATCCTGCACTGCATTTCCTTCACTGCAGCCCCAGGATGGAGTCTAGTCTGGCAGGGACTGTCTGCAACCACAGGAGTGAAGGATTTTTAGTTCTGCAGCAGCTGTGTGTGTGTAGGAGGGGAGGACAAACTTATATCCCCTTTCCGTGTTTACTCCCTTCCAGTAAATTAAAAGTAGCGTGGAAAGCATTGGAGAGGGAGCTGCCTCCTTATGCAGCAAAAAAACCCCAAAACAACCAGCAAAAACAACAACTTTGTAGCAAGGAATGCAAGGTTCGGGTTGGAAGTTAAATTTCCCCCTGCTGTGATGAGCAGTTTGAGTCTGTCTCTGGCCTTATTCCAAGACACAAAACCTTCCAGTAGCCAGTGGACTGGGTTGCAGCATGCTTACTGCTACAACAACGTGAGACTGGATTAATATCCCTGTGCAGTAAGAGCAGATCTGTCATAGTGTAACTGGAGTCAATGGGGCAAACTGGTCTCATCTTAGTCTTCTGCTGGCACATAAGTAGCACAATGTGCCGCTGCACCAACGCTGTTTGGAAGTGCTCTTTGTGTGCTGTGAAACAGCTTCCCAGTTACACTGTGAACAACATGCTTCAACATTTTATCTTTCACAGGTTGAGATACTTTGCGAGCATCCCCGTTTTAGAATATTTGTGGATGGACATCAGCTCTTTGATTTTTACCACCGCATTGAAACACTGTCAGCAATTGACACAATAAAGATAAATGGAGATCTTCAGCTTACAAAACTGGGCTGAGCTTGTTAGGACTGCAGATTCCAAACCAGCTCAGGTGCCATCGTCTGTTGGGAGCAGTGACAGCCGGCTCTGGACACAGCTATGGTAGGAAGGCTGCCCTGTTCCTTTTCCGCATGCAGTTCTTCACTCCTGTGCCGATGAAGCAGGCTGTTTTTTATCCTAACGAAGAGCACTGTTGGTTTATAGACATTAAGCCGTTTTTCTTGGATCAAAGTAGCCCACCTGTGCTGGATAATCAAATTGGAATGGATTCAGAAAGACTTGCAGTCTCATTTCAAGTCTCACAGAAAAGGCAATCTCTGAAATGCAGCGGTAAAACTGGTTACTGAACAGTAGTGACGACAAAACCAAGTTTTTCTTTTGCAAATATTGTTTCTGCACTGAAGTGGAGTAGTGTAGCACAACATAGGGCCATGTGCTGATGTCCTTACCCAGGGCCTAGGCCTGGTTCCATGGAAATCAATGGCAAAACTCCCACTCACTTTAATGGGGTACAATCAAACTGTCTAGTCCTTAGTCAAGCACAATTCCCACTGATTTCTATGGCATTTTTGCACGCACCTTGGGGCTGTCCTTCTGCTGGTGCAAATCAGCATTACCTCCATAGCTTGTAATGGAATTTTGCTGATTTCCTTCAGCTGCTGGTTTGGCCCAAGGACTGTGCAAAAACTGACTGAGGGTGTATCGACACAGCCTGTGTATTTTAGTCAGGGTATTTGCATAGAATGTAGATCGTTATGAGTTTTTGCACAACGTATTGTTAATACAATTTTTAAAACTTATCTGTAGTTTATTTATTTATACTCATTGTATGTATTATTAGTAAAAATGAACGATCTTACTGACAATTAAGAACAGCAAAGTGTAAACATTTTGAATGTACAAAATGTCTTAGGTTCTTTGGGTAAACTTTACATATCGTTCTTGAAAAACCATGTTTCCTATCGCACATTTAGTTACATTTTAATGGAGCCCTCTAGGCCCTGGGAAAATGTGGGCATGGTAGTTGGTGGGGGGGGGAACTCTGCATATTCACTTGAATCTGTTTTTCAGGGCTTACTAACTTAGCTGCACAGGATAGGTTTGAGTTGAAGTCAATCCATTTTAAAAACTTCAACAGCACAAATTTGTGGGTTTTCTGTGCTTTCATAACCTGAGAAAAAGTTAAATTTGGCAATCTCTTCATTCAGAAAGAGAACCAGCCCCTTTCCAAGGGAGATGGGAAATTCTTTACACTTGTTTGAGAACATATTTGGCCTTTGATATGACAATTAAAACTTGTCTAGACAGCCAAGTTATTAATGCTTGAAAATCAGCTACTGCACATGAATAGTAACTTTTCAAGTAGCTTTTTAAATAGTAGGTATAGCTGTATAAACACAGTCATTGCGCTACACTATAAATGAACACAGCCACTTTTCTTGACTTCTTTAGGACTAAATACACTTTTTTCCTTGGCTGCTCACAGTGGACTTTAGTGAGTTTTTCTGAGTAGCTCTAATCATGATATAAACATACATTTAGGCAATTTTGAAAACACATAATATAGGGACTAAAACACAGACTATAAAAACATCCTTTGTCTCACAGTATTTAAGAAAAAACTAAAAAAGTATCTCACACGCAGAACTATGTTAAACCTGCAATAAAAGTGTGGTTTAATGCAACCAGAACTGGAATATCCAAAGTTAAGGTTAGAATGCCAATGCAAAGCCTCATTTTGTGCTAATTTGGCCTGCAGTTAAGAAGCCTTAGACTTGCAAGCTGAAATTCCAACTGTGGCTCTAGTCCAAAGCCTGTTGAGGTCAATCAGAGTCCTCCAAGCATAGAAGCCTGATTCTTATTTCTTGCAAGTGCAAATCTCTTTGTAAAGTAGGGGGGGTTGTTGCTGCTGCTGCTGCTGCTGCAGATGAATTAAGAATCAGGCTGCCACCTATAAAATTCAAGTTAAAATTTTAATTTTTAGCCTTAACATTCGAAGTTCCCTGACTTTTCTCCCTACTTCCAAAAGAAAAGAGAACTTGTTGTTTTCCAGATGAACTTTTTATCTGGTGTGTGGCTTTTAATCTGTACATCAGATTCTATTTGTACTCCAGATTGAACTGAAATGTTCCTGTCTTACTCTGTTTTTACTCTTTTACATGATACGTAATGACTGTGTCATTTTCCATTGTATAAAGAATGCTGACAGTGTTTCGGTACAAAATATATTCTTAAAAAGTATGATAATAAAAATCCAAGGGAAAGGTGCTTTTACATGAGGTATTTTGGATTTTTCGCCAGCTTGGAAATTCTCTGTGATTCCAAAGCTGATGCAGGCAGAAGATGAATTCTGTTTGGAGAGAAATTTAGCACCCTCTGTGCCTAGTGCTTTCTCCAGCTGGAAATCCAAAGCCAGGTTTGCTGAGGCAGGGCCATAGCCTGGGCTTGGCCCACTGGGCCGGTGTGAAGTGTAAGTAGCACCATGATCCTACAGTAACAAACCCAGAGGGAATCTCCCTGACAGCCCACCAGTAGAGATTCCCCCTCCATGCCTTTTCTGCATCCCGGAAAAAGCATTTTGGCTGCCTTGGATTTTCACAGCCCCCACAGTTTCACTGTCCTGCAAGGGCCTGGCGCAGCATAGTGCCTACACCAGGGATGCCAAGGTGAACTCAGTGCAGTGTCAGGGGCATCTCTCGTGGGAGCCAGGGCCTGGTGATCCTGCCTTGCTCCTGTTCCCGCCTGCTGTGCTGGGCACTCCCATTTGTTCCTGCTCCAGGAGTTTGCTTTCTGGGGAAAATGCTCTTTTGACCCTGATTCTGATTTTGCCTTTGCATAACTCCACTACCAGATCCTGCCCTGTTGTGGTTTCTGAGCCAGGCTTCAAGGCAAGAATGACTGTGAATCCTCTTCCAATGGGTTATAGCTTGGCTGAGAGCTCAAGAAAGGGCAGAAGGTCACAGCTAAAGGAAGCTTCCACATCTGTCTATCACCTGATTGGAAGCCTTTCTATTTTTCTTTTATTCTAGGCACTACCAGGTGATTTTAGGCAAAAAAAGGATGATATCTGTGTAACCAAGGGCTGTTCCACTCGTGCTTGACTTACATTGACTGATCATGTTAAGAAGCAACTACAGAACACTTGCACAGGCAGTGTAAATCAGAGAAAACTGAGGCCTTAATTGTTTCTACTCAGTTGGACTATGAGTCAAATCCAAATGTTTCAAATGGGAGACTGTGCTACAAAATTTATACCTGAATTTTTCAGTGTCTACAATTTAGGGCTTATACATATCTGTGTTTTGGATGTAAGCCCTAATAGACATGAAATAAAGACTGTTTCCAAATTAGGCCAGGCTTATAAAATGCTTTTCAGTAGGGACGAGTAGTCTGTTAGCCTCTTGGAAGCTGCAATTCTTCAGGACTTCAGGAGTGAATGAACCAGCCTTTGAAATCTTATGGTAAAATTTATTAACTGAATCTTTCTGTGGTTTCCTCTGAATGGGGAAGTTGATTCTGCAATGAAAGAAGTCTTGAATGGGTAAAACCCATGTGGAGTGGAAACACTCAGCATAGCTTTATTTTTCCAAAGAGGAAAAAGAAAAAAAATACAACTAACCAAAAAAAAATCATCACAACCAAATAATTTAGTTATGTTTGGGACTGGCTGTGATAAAGCTAATTTGATCTAAAAAACAAAACTAGGTTATTGCTTGCTCAGAAAGAGCCTTGAAATATTTCAGTGTCATGTGAGGTAGTCTATCTAAACATATTTCACACAAATGCTTTTTCACAGGCAACTTGTTAAAACTGTTACAAAATACCTTCATTTTGTGTCACAATTAGAAATGTTTGCCCCACCTTGAAAGAACATTTTGTACTAAATATGAATATACTGTCTATGAGAACTTGCACTAACATATTACATTCTCCCTCCCCTCCCTGGCTAGTTTGAGCAGAAATAGGCGTAATATTGCTAAACCGGTTGAATGTGACATGTGCATCTTTCTCAAGGGCTGTTTTGAGTAAACAGCCTGAAAACCAAAGGGAGAGCCTGAATCACCATTCTGCTGTGCCAGCTTTCCACCCTTGTCACTCTCCTGCTGTGAGGCTGAAACTGAAGCCCAGAGATTTTCATGCAAGGAGCAGCACTGAGATTTTTATCTTTGGCTTTGAAACTATTCAGTGTGGAGGAAACAAGGCCAGAGTAGCCACAGAGCTCATCAGCTTGGTAGTGGGGCTGGGGTAGTAACAGAGCAGGAGTTCAGAGGGCATTAGTGGGCATTTCAGAGCCAGATAAGGGCACAGGCTATGGAGATGCAGGGCAGCTTCCTAGAGATGGGATTTTTGCACATTTTTAGCTGCCACCTGCTGCAACCCCCTACCAGGACTTGTGGCAAAAACCCAGCATTGCTTACAAGCTTGGACAGCATGGATTGGTTTGTGTTCCTACGTGCCTGATATAAAAGAAGCTCCCAAATAAATAACAGGAGAATACAGGAGTAGCCACTCCACTAAGGTATATTTTCTCCCCAGACATTCAAGCAGTATATCTGATATGGGGCTCATTTGTCCTCCTGTCCACATGAATGGTCCCCCCAGAGAATTCCAGCACTGTTTTCAGCACTGGGGCTGCACAGAGACCTTCCCATGCGCAAAACTGCAGAACAGCAATTCTGCTGAGCCAGTTAGCAACCTCCCAGCACCCTTTGAGTTGACATGACTCCAATGTAAGGAACAAGAGTCAGGGGCTGAAGGCAGCCCTAAATGCCTACTGTGATAAGCACAGAAGGAAGAAAAGCTTACACCAGCGTAGGAACAGTAAGTGACCTGGTGAGGGGTTTTGTAATCATGCTATTGTTCTGATTTTCTCACGTGGATCAGAAAGCACACAGATGAAAGTCACTTTGCAATGAATGGTGTGCAGGGTTAGAACCAAGGCCAACCCAAACAGGGAGAGAAAGAAAGGAGCTGTAGACGCCCTATCTGGCTTTGATACACCCTCTCAGCTCCTCCCAGCAATCACTGTTGTAATGAGCACAGACAATTACTACAACAAGGAGCTTCAGCAGCATGTGCAAGATCAAAATAATGAACTCCTACTCTGCCACAGGTCTTCCATAGCTCCTGTTGCTAGGCCTCTCTATCTGTCAACAAATAACTATGTCCTTCTGCTTTTAAAATCCATGTCAAAAATCCCCTTGACTTTCATGGAAATAGGTCCCTAAGAAAGGAGTTATTTCTAGCTCTCACTCTCCAGTTATTTTCAGCTGGGGCATACTCTAAAACTGAGTTTATTTTTAAGTGTGAATAGAGGACGATTTCTGACTGCATTATACATTGGATAGAGTCAACAGTAAGCACAGCCTCTCTCTGCTGCAGGAGCGCTGGTTTCACAGTTTGCTGGTGAAACATCTTCTATTCATTAACTTCTTATTTCGGAAAGTGAGAGTGTGCACAAAACAACCGGGCAATAACAGTAATATGTATCATTCACCACAGATCTATTTTTATGTGTTGTGCTGATTTCATAATGAACTTTTAATAACAATAAAACATGAAATCTTCACTAGGTTGTTCTGTCTTTTATCTGAACTATCAATGCTCATTACATACCTCTCGACTTCTTTAACTTCTGGCTTTTTTATCTCCTGTTTTTCAGACTCTTTCCCTTGCTAGACTGTAATGTGAAACTTTAGAATGAGATGTGCAGCTTTGGTAGCAGCTTGTGCAAAATTGCTTTACAGTTTAAATGCACCATGTGGAACAATCAAATAACTTCATTAGAGGAAAGAACAGCTTGCTGACTCTTGCAAGACTCCTGGTGACATCACTGGGTAGTGTAAGCCTCAGGAGTTAACAGGCTCAGACCTCAGAGCCAGGCTATGAGGCACAGGTCACTGAGCGCTTCTGCCCAGGGTAAAACAGCAGTGTAATTCACACACGTGTTTCATCTCACTCTGATGGGGCTGGATTCATAGGTGAGTAAAACCACCAGATCAGCTCCAGAGGCACATCATTAATGAGAACCAGTGTTTCACTTTTTGGTGTCACCTTAAGTAAAGTTCACATAGGTCTGAATTTCAGGTGCTCTTTAACTTCTCTCAGTTAAAGCTATTGGAAAAATTCTGTGTGACCAAGTGATTAAAAGGTTATGCCCTACATCCTCTTATGGTTGTAAAACTTAGGGGAGGTTTTCTGAGGGAAACTTCAAAATTCATACAATACTAAAGCAGCAGATGAACAGGATTTGAATACAGCTAGTTCTGTGGTATTTTCCTCCCAATAAAATGACAGATTCAGATGCTGCACAGGCAGTTCATCCTAGCTCTAAGCCATAAGTATTAATCTGGAGCCATCCCTGCTCAAAGCCAGAGAGAGATTGGCCCTTTGCTTACTGCACACAACCCTAAGAAGGAATATATTGACATCTGGAGATTCTGATATAAAAACACGGCATTTGGCAACCTCAATGGAAACCAGAAATGGCTGTGAATGGTATAAAAGCATCATCTAGTCCCAACAGATGGCAGAAGCACAGCACCTGCAGAAGTGCCTGGGGAAGTATACATTAAATTTCACCACTTGCATGGGCTAACTCCTGCAGAGTCCCTTGGAAGGTTCTCGTTTGACCTGTAATACTGAAGTAAACTACAGGCATGTTTGGGGGGGAAGAGAAGGGGTGAGGATGACACCTGATGTGGCAAGAGCCATGTGTACTTCTCTCCAGTTCAAGTCAGCGCTACAGACGCCTCACAGCTGGGCCTTATTTTGGTGGAGTGTTTCTGAACTTCAAGCGAAGCCAATTCATGTTGAGGGATTTACTCACAGGAATACCACCAATATAAATTTGCTAGCACTCACTTGATTTTATTTTTAAATTATGACTTCCACCACTTTTCTAAGAATAGAGGCTGGCTCTGAAACATCACATTGGCTCCAGCATTCTTCAGAAGTTACACATTTCTTATCCTGTTGAAGTTTTGAGGCTTCAGTTTCCTCACTGGTGCCTTGCTAGACCTGGGCTGTGATGCCAGGAGGGGTCATTCTGTGAAAGACCCTGAGAAGGAGGTGTCTTTCAGCAGCTCTCTTCCCAGCAGGCAGGCAGGAGACCTGTTGCTCTCTCTCAACAATAAGAAGTGACAGCGAACTAGAGCTGTGCTGACTCCTGGTTGGCAGAGCAGGGTTTCCTTGTGACTCTGAAAGGCAGGAACAAAAGCCTGGTTAATCAGAAAAACTCCACTGAAGCTGAACAGTAGATCTAAGCAGCAGAGAAAAGCAGGATTTCAGTACTAAGCAATCCGATACTAACAGCAGAGCCACAGGCTGGAGTTGCTTTGATGGAGCAGAGAAGTGAAGCTCCATTCTTGTGGAGCAGCCTCCTGCCAAGCATGGATGGAAATGCTGGAGGTTTCTGCGTGTTCAGTGGCTCTGCCTTCGCCTGGCTCCAAAAACCCCTTTGATGGGCAAAAGGCCAGTGCTGACAGTACTGTAATGTATGACAAGCTCCAGTAGCAACTCCAGCACTGCATGCTCCAAGAGGCAGAGAGGATTCTTTCCTGGCTGCTCTCTAAGAAATTTTCTGTTCAGTGGGAAAGATAAAGGCTGGCTAAGAGAGATCCAGACCACAACTAAGGACAGAATATGGCTCTAGGTAGAAAAAACACTCCCAGGAAAGTAACAAATTGACTGCAGCCTCTAGGGATAAACAAAGTTTTTTAATTTGAAAGTGAAAAACCTACAGCAAGGATTAAGGGGTTCCTTTTACACCCCATTTTTGGAAGAAAGATACAATGAGGGGTAAAACAGACTCTGAGGGGTAAAACTGGGAGCAGCTTTGGATTATCGCATGAGTGCAGAGCATGACTTCCACGTGCATTCCCCTCTATTTCCATTGCCTTTTCTCAGGCATGACCAATCCTCTCCCTGTGAGAGAACCATGGCTGGAAACCCCACTGCAAGAAGAACTCTTTTGTGGCTCCAGAACCTTTATATGTCTTCTAATAGACACCAACCAAGGTGTAATTTATGTACCACCACTCAGTGAACAACTCCAAAGCACTGACAAAATCTAAAACTAGCGTTAATTCATGAATGCCCCTTGCCATTTCTAACATTATTGCTCTAATTCTACAGGCAGGGAGAGGGAAGAACAGAGATGCAACAGCCATTACTCAGCAGTCAGTGCTGCAATTTGGAATACACTGATTTCCACACATCACTGTGACTTTTGGCTACAATACTCAAGTTCAGGCTTCCAAGCCTCCTCCTTTGCTCACCAGGCAGACATTATTAGAACAAAATATACAATGGTAAGGTTGAGTCAGGCTATACACCAAGTAGCTCCTCTGGAATCACAGGCACTATTTGTAATGCAAAATCCTTCTAAAATATGGCTTTTTATAATAGTAAAAATGAGTGGCATTCCATCAGTTTTTTTCACAGCTTCCACTGACTCACAGTACTTTCAACTGTGATTTAAATAATGCAGAAGAGGAGATAGAACAAGATCAGGGAGTTTGCTGCATCTTAAGTGTAAAAGATGGTGTGCACACGTGTTTCCCTAGATAAAATACAGCAATCATAACTTGACTGATGCAAAATCTCTGGTGGGTCTAATATATTTTTTGGGTCTGATAGCACCAAAGCACCTGCTGGAGTAAGATCTGGTTTAAGATTCCCATAATAAACCTTACCACTTTGAGCTACTCCAAGGATGCTTTCAAGCAAAATAACAGGATTTTATTTAGCAAAGGGAAGCCCATGATTGTTTTAATGCATTGTAATGCTGAAGCTGTGATTATGCAGGCTAGAAGATGATGGTTTTAAGTGAAAGGGAAATTAATTGTAATTATAATTGTTGTAGTATGTATTTTTATGTATTGCCAGCTGTATTGATTAACTTCTTCCTATGTGTGACTGGCAACTAGGGAACATGATCCATTATCCCATGCTAGTGTTGGAGAGCAGCAGAGATTGGTGTATTTTTAGAAACAAGATCCCCACAGTGTAATTGTAGCAACTGAGTAATCATACATACGCATATTAAAATACCAACAGATAAATTCCTGGACAGTAGCAGCAAACATTTCACTGTTTGGTGTAGAAGGAAAGGGCAAGAATGCACAGCTCAGAAATTCAACAACTGCAAGCACAGCAGTTTTACCTCTGAGAGTATCCTCTGAGGGAAGCTGTGAAAGGCAGAATCTTTTCCTTTCTAGGATGAAAAGATTTGAGGACAGAAGGCCCCTATGTCTCCTGTCTTACCTGATCCCAATACACATGAAATTATATCGGTATCAGGCCATCCCTAGGCATCCTTCAGGGGCTCAGTCCTGGGTCTCAGCTACCAGCAGGCAGTGTTTGGGGTGCCCATGTTGCACAACTAAGCATGGTGCAGAGGTCCCTGGCTCACTAAACCTCACCAGACTGCAAAATGCAAGGCTTATTCCTTGGAACAGATCTGCACAGATGTGGGCAGACAACTGGGAGGGCTAAGTTGACTGTCAGCAAAGTTGGTTGTGAGGCAACCAGGAGCTGGCTGTGCGGGGCCCAAATGTAGCAGCATTTTCCAGGAACTTACAGGTCTCATAAAGTTTTTATGTCTCATGTCAGAGAAGCTGTTCCAGGCTCTCTGGGAGTTATATCAGCCAGGTTAACAATCTTGCCATTGTGCTGGTTTAGGCAAGACTTGTCTAAAGACAGAGCAGAATATGAGTTTACCTGTGGAAGAAGTAACTAAAGTACACTTAAAACATTCAGCAGTCACTCAGGTGGTGTCAGAATACCAAAATCCCAGCAGACTGTTATTGTATCCAATATAAACAAAGTGATGGTCACAGACCATCATAGGAGCAGTCTTGATAAGACCGGCAGAGCAAATAGTTCCCAGGCTTTGTTTGTGTTAACTGGCATGTGTTTCAGAGGACAGCACAAGGAATGCTGTGACAGACAGCTATAGCATAGCTGACCTCAGAAGCCCATTCAATAATCTGGAAATTTGTATTTCTATCACTGCCATTCCAATCAGTGTTGGAGGCTATTTAATGCCTGACCTTTTGCAGGATCCTGTTATGCTTATGCATGTGGATATTGTTCAGGAATGGCAACATACTGCATGCAAAGAAAATTCCTGAGAGGCTTCAGTGTGCCATTCTTCTGTCTCATTTTATGCCCTTTCATCCTCTAATGGGTGGATGAATAAAGAGAAGACCATAACCTTAGTACCACTTAGCTTTCTTTACACTTTCATCATGTTTATTATCACCTTTTTCAAGGTACACAGACGTTTTCAACTTAATGACCAAGTAACAAATTGGAAACTTTTCTAAAAGATGTCTTCAATCCATGCTGTAAGAATTAACAATCACCACAGTCAAAGTAAATTGCAGGTGGTGGTGAATTGCCTAACATCCTGATGTAAAGGTAAGATAAACGCCAAATCTGGAGGTGTAGCTCAACAAGAAATCCAGATGTACAGACTTTGCATATCAAGTTTTATCTTCATGTCAGAAAAGCCTCTAATTATGCTGAAATGTGTGCTTTCAAGCTTTCCTGCACCTGGCCTTAAGAAAACTCCCCCCACCCCAAAATGACTGCAGCCAATGACTCCTTCCATGTCTTTCTCTCCTGGGGGTTTTAAGGGGCTTTAGACAGTGAATCTACACAGCCATGTCACCAGACCAAACAGACCTCCACCTTCTCAGCCCATTCCCACCTGCCTCTGGCCAGCCTCCAGATAATTTTTGTGTCTTCCTTTATGTTAAAGCCATCTTCTTCTACCTGCAGTGCTGGAAGGGAGTAGCCAGACCTGACCTTTCAGAGCATACTGTTCCACAGAGAACATCTTGTTCTGGAGAGGGCATGGCAGGAAGGAACATCATTCTTCATAACATTGGGGGTGAAGTGAGCCAGGTTTCAAACAGGAGGTGACAGCTTTCACTGCCAGAGACTGCCACCCATCTTGGGCATGTAGCAGCTCCATTTGCCATTTTCTAAGCTGCTTAGTTTAGACCTCAAAGAGATTCAGAGGGAGATCCTGGTAACTTTTACAGGTGAACTGCCATATAGGGCCATGAAGCCATAGGCTGTGCTGGTTGGCTTGGCTAGATCAGCATGCCAACACCTCCACAGCAACGTGTAACCATAGACACAAATACAATTACAGACGCATTTACTGGGAGAAGGTGGTAGAGTGACTCCGACATGTGTCAACAGCTTTCTGGGGAGAGGATTTAAAAGTGCTGTTTGGTGCAATAAAGACTGGTGCTTAATACACAATTTTTTTTGCAAAGATGCTTTTTTTTTTTTTAATTTTTTTGCTTAGGTGAGCAGAGTGACTACATTAATGAGAAAACTGGAAGCCTTTCAAGCTTTTCAGTGGATGAGTAGTAGCTCAAACTGCAGGGGTATTAATGCCACCCTCTGCAGCATCTTATTTCAGCTGTGGTAATTCAGTCTGGTTTCTGTGGGTTTCCTCTACACGCAGAGGAAAGAAAGATGCTTTCCAGAGGATGATTTAGCAGGGATGATTTTGATGTCCTGGATGGTTTTCCAGAGGCCTTAGCTCCAGTGATTATAAAAGAACTTTGAAGACACTCACTTCCTATCAAACACCTAAATGTAGATGCCTGATCTCCTTTTCACATACATACACATCCCGTGTTTGAAGTTAAAAGAATAAATAAACCAGATATGGAAACAGTAGACCAGAGATAGAGGACTCCGGGTGTTTTTCCCTAAGGACCTATTAGGAGAGAAACTATCACCCTAAGAAAATAAAAACCAGTAAAAGCTTTCAGTGCTGAAGGCAGAGGGAGGGTTATGCATAACTAACAAAATAAAGAAGACACTTGCAATTTTGCTTCCACAGAGGTTCACCTGTCCTGCCAGGCTTGGAAAAAGATCTGAACAAAAGGCCCTTGAAGAAGCCAAGGCACTTAGGGAGCACCTGCACAACATCCCTCGTTAGCATTCCACAAGCAGGGCAAGCATCTTCTACACACAGGAGCAAGAAACAATACACTCTATCAACTAGAAATGCTAATGATGTGGGAAGGGCTCTGGAAACATGTGGCCTTTATTTACTTTTAATTCTTTTCCATATTGCTGAGAGCAGAGTTTCTTATTAGCAAGATCCAAAGTAATTATTGGTTACGGGAACTTTGGGTGGCTTACAAGCAGATCCTTCATTGCCAGAAACAGGTGGCAATAGGAAAGCACTGTGTGTCTCCCCTTCCACTGAAAGTAAAGCCAGATAAAGCAGAATTGTGTTTCAAGAGAATAGATGTATTACTTTTGTTAGACTGAACAGGGTAATTTTTTTGCACTGTCATTTTTGAACTGTTCATCACTGGCATATGTAGGAAGACACAGAACATTGTCTTCTTGGAATTCAAAATATGCAATAGCTTTTGGCTGGGGAGTTTATTTACAAACAGCACCAGAAATGACAAATGTCTCAGTGTTGAACCTTCATTCCTTGGTGGTCTCTCACACCTGAATGTAGGGGAAACAATGCTGGTACTCCACAGATATTGAGGAGGTTACAGCAGCAAACAAATCTGACCTGAGCTGCTTTGGCTTGCCAGTTTTGTGTGTAGCTTACCATTTTGTCATAGAACCATAGGGTCATAGAATATGCTGAGTTGGAAGGGACATATCAGGATCATCGAGTCCAACTCCTGGCCCTGGACAGGTCACCCCAAGAGTCACATCCTGTGCTTGAGAGCATTGTACAAATACTTCTTGAACTCTGTCAGGCTTGGTGCTGTGACCACTGACCTGGGGAGCCTGTTCCAGAGCCCAACCATCCTCTGGTTTTCCTGATATCCAACCTAAACCTCTCCCAACCCAGCTTCATGGCATTTCAAGTCCTGACACTGGTCCCAAGAATGAAGAGATGAGTGCTTGCCCCTCCTCTTCTCCTTGTGAGGATATTGAAGACCTCAATGGGGTCCCCCCTCAGCCTCTTCTTCTCCAGGCTGAACAGACCAAATTACCTCAGCCATTCCTCATATGGCTGCCCCTCTAGACCCTTCATCACCTTCACAGCCCTCCTTTGGACGCACTGTAATAGATTAATGCCTTTTTAATACTGTGGTGCCCCCAGTTGCACACCGGGCTCGTGGTGAGGCCACACCACTGCAGGGCAGAGCTGTATAAGTCCCTCCCTTGATTCCAAAAGGGCTGAATGCCAGGGATGGGTGAATGATCACTACCTACACAAAGTCTGATTCAGACTGATGAGCGTTTCAGAGTGCTTTGCCAAATTACACATATATCAGAGATTAGGTGACAAGCTCTGGGGAAGTGGGACAGAAGGCACTTGTTGGGCTCAGTCTCAGGTCACACCAATGTTGTGTGTGAGTGTGCTCACCCTCCTGCAAGGCTGCAGCCTTTACACAAAGGATGGGGAATGGGCAGAGTGCCTGCAAACAGAAAGGGGCAGGCCTGTGGCTCTGCACAGAGACAACACCCCTCCAGCTGTTTGTTTAGCTGTGGTCAGAATGCATTCTATTTTGTGAATCTGCCAGCACACAGGAAAAAAACACAGGATTAAATCCCCTTGCTCAGCACATGCAGGACACAGCCTTTTTACTTTCTAAGACAATATTATTTTTATATGCAGTCTTGGCTAGACTCAGGAGTCCTGATGTGTTCTAACCCACTTTAAGTTCCTTGTCCACTTCGTCCAGCTAAAGACTGTGCAAAGATTTGGGACCATGGACTCTCAACAGAGGGGCAATGACATTTTGTTAACCCTGAAGATTTCAGACATACAACACTTTGCATTTTCAAACATTTTTTAATTGCTGGTGGGGTTCAGGTTGGTAAGGTCTTTGGCACATAGAGTCACTGCTTGAATTTATTTTTTTTAACCTATTTTATAGTCTCCATATCAGGATAATTCATTTTAATACTCCCCAGTGAAATGAGGAGAAAATCCTCAGATTCCTAATCAGGTTAGGGCTATACTAAACCATGGGCAAAGATCTAGGCAAGGGCAATCCTACTCTGACAGAGTGACAGCACTAAAGATGTACAGTAATTTCACGAATATAAGCCGCACCTTTTTCATTGAAGAATCCAGCCTACCCCAGTGGTGCAGCTTATATTCAGGTGCGGCTTATCTATGGATAAATC
>VRYO01000168.1:2175634-2225142 GCA_009812075.1 Sialia sialis | reverse complement strand
AATGTGCGGACCAGCCCCTGTGCCGTCGGCAGCCGCCGGGACCCTGGGACCGCCAGGAACAGGGGATGCGCTGGGAAGCCGGGCTGTGTGGGGCCGGGCCAGAGCGCCCCGCCCCCTCTGCCGTGCGGAGTTAAAAAAAAAAAGAAAAAAAGCGCGGCTTATATTCGGGTGCGGCTTATATATGGACAAATCCCGTGGTCTTCCCAGCTACCCGGAAGTGCGGCTTATATTCAGGTGCAGCTTATAATTGTGAAATTACTGTAATTTAAAGATAATGGAAGTCAAAGAATTAGAAGTCAAAAGACTTGGACACAGTCTTCTCAGTTTTAATTGCAGCTGGCACTGCAGTATCCTCTGGAAGAATCTTACAGGGGAGCAGCCCAGTAGCTGCAAAAGACCATGCATCCAAACCTCAGAGAAAACAATCTTCATGCAGATAAACAATATTAATCATCAAAAAAACCAGGCATCTCTTTTCTTTTTGTCCTTTCCAAGGAAAGTGTAAATACATACAGGCAGTCACACACAGATTTATTTCTGATCTTCAAAATTATTTTAACACAAATGAGTCCAAAGTCTATATGTGCATTGGATAGATATCAACAGAGCTTGTTGCTTTCTACCAATAGAGCAACTTACCACCTACAATCCTTCGGGAGACCTCTCTCTTCTAGCAACCATTTTCTTGTTAAAAACAGTGATTCTGGTTTTTCATAGCTGAGCAATACCAGTGCAGTGGGAAGTACAATGTGTATCTTTGTGCACCAGTGGAAGTCCTGTGGTGGTCATGCTTTCTCCCAGGGAGGTGAGATGGTTGAATTCAAAATTCAACATCAAGGTGTTAGATCAGCCTAAAAAACTCACAGGAATACAACTGGTACTCAATAGCTCACACAAATGCTGCATCTCTCCCAAATGCTAGCTGCCACAACTGCAGAGATTATTTTCTGTTCTTCATGAAACTCACTCATTCAATATCCTAATTTTTGAACTTCCAAGAGAAATTTGGAGACCCTCATCCATGCTCAACATTAGGCTGGGGTCCAGTACAGCCCTGACCTACTCCTATCTGCTCCCTCTTCCCAGTTCTAGTGCAGAAAAAAGAAATGGCAAGATGCAGCTCAGGGTGTAACAGTCCACTCAATCCCACAAGGAACTTAATATTTTCACACATGAAGCTTTTCCACAGGCAAGAACGAGCTTTGAAAAGGTACAGAGATGAGTTTATAATGCAGTGATGACTCCTTCTATACAATCAAGAGAGCAAAACACACCACAGACACTTAACTGCACCAGGCCCTGAGGCACACTTGCAGCTCTGAGATGCAACCAGAACACTTTGGGAAGCAGAGCAATAAAAAGGTAATAATTGTGAAAGGGGAAGAAACCTATCTGTTCCCCTCTTAAAATTAATTAAAGGCACCACCATAGTGTGCATATAACAGGACCTGACTCAGAAGAAACTGGTCTGGCTCTGCAAAAGCGAACCAGCTCCAAGGGAATTCCGAGCATGCAGTGACTCTGTCTTGTTTTGTAGGGTTATCACTGTTTTTTTTCTATATAGCACAGGGTCATAGCTCTGTTTGCCTGCATCTCAGTCAGATCAAGAAAGGGGGACTCTCCAGAGAAGTGGCCTAGCTATTGAGGGTGTATAAATTGTCAATCAAAACCAGAGATGTGTAACTAACCCAGGCCTCTCTGAAGATATAGCTTGTAGGATAATTTAAGCATGGCTTGATAGTGCAGAATTACAGGGTGGAAAAATCTTCTGAGTGTAACCTGCTGTCAAATTGCATCTGAAGACATTTATACAGAAAAAAAGATCAAAGACTCATGGCTCAGCAGCCACGAAGTGGATATACCAACCATCCCTGACTGGCTGGCCACAAGCAAGAGAAGAATAGTCCCATTTGTGACAGCTACCCCAGCATGTTTAGTCTACATCTTCCTCACCCCTGAAGCAACTCTGCAAAGAGCCATCTGATAGCAATTGGGTTCCATCAACACAATTCAGACAACATGACTCCAGAAGGTACAACAGGACATACTTGTGGGGGGCAGTCATGTGCTAAAATGCCATAGTTATTTTTGAACAAAAGCTGGTTCACATCCCACCACCTCTTTGAGTAAGAGAAACAAGCATTTGACAGGTAGGAGATCTGTGCAGTGGTCCTGAAACTCCTTCCTGCTCTACATGAGGATATGTGCAGAAGTCATTACTCCTTGAGAAACCCAGGCTATTGCAAACAGTTTTTGTACCAATAATTAACTGCTGCTCAAATATCTGTGAATGATCCCATAAACAGCAGCATTTTAGACAGGCTGCCAAGGAGCCAGGGCCTGATTCTGTGAGATAGCTGCATGCCTAGCAAAGGTCATGAGTCTTGGCCTCTCCACAGAGGAGAGCTTGTTGGAAACTTCACCCAGTAGGAAACAGTGATAGATACCCATTATAAGAACAGTGAGTTACTAAAGATATGTTCTCTGCCTGTGGGATGTCTTGCCAAAGAAGACATGGCCATTTGCAGCAAAATATGGATAAATATGGATATAAGTGGATTGTGGCCAAATTTGGAAATAATTATGTCTCCTCTGCTCTTATAACATTCCACAACTAGGCAATTGGCCCAATGCCATTTCCATGCAAACCAATTGGATGTTGCCATCAGTCATTCATTTAAATCCACTGAACTGCTGACCTACATCTGACCAAACAGACAGAAAAGACCCTGTGGCCTACATTATAAACAATTCAATAAAGGCAGGGAAATCGAGACAAAAGATTCTCCTTCAGAATATCAGCTTGGTGATCGGCTTGTGCTGGGAATCGGGGCTCCTTGCAAGAAGCACCAAACCCTACAAATTGAAAGATTTATTATGTGTATTACACTTTTTTCAGCTCAGTAGTTTAAAACTGAGCCAAATTCACTGCTAATGCACATCCATTGAGTTCAGTAACTTTAGAGATGGGGTGACTACAGCTCACTGCTCCCTTGAAATGCCACAGGCTGTCCTTAGACTGCATGTTTGGTGCAGAGATGCAGAGAATGGTGAGGAGACACATCCTGGCAAGGGCTCAGCAGACCACATCAGCGACTCCATGTAAGCACGGTGGGATCATATTTGCTTCCCAAAATCAAGAAGCTGACTCAGAGACGGCATCCTTTTCCCACTGCTGAAACCCAGTTAAACAGATTGCTCAGGCACTTGGATTTACCTAATCTCATCTTTTCTAGCTCTCTTCAAGGAAAATGAGCTCATTCAGCTGCTCTCCAGAGATCTCTGATCCTGGATATAGAAGGGGTGGAGGTTGGACTTTTCATCTCCTCATCTGCCTCACTGTCTGCTTGTCTTTGCTATCCTGCTGTTTCCCTCCGGGTTCTCCACACTCCTCTTTGCCTGCGCCTTCCCCCACTCAGCCTGTTCTTGGTGCAAATGTCAGGCAGTCACTCTCTCTTCTTTCTGCTTGTGAGACAACAATGGGATGACACAGACACCAACAGATCCCTCCATCTGAAGGTCTTATTCTGGCTGCTGGTGCAGCCAAAGGTTGTTGCATGCAGGACTCCAGCAGCTTGGGCTGACATTCTGTTAGCATTGAAACACATTTTAGCTACTTGGAGCATGGTATTTCCTCTCCTGATTCTGATTTTTTGTTTATGACAACAACCTCCTCAGGTAGTTTAGGGTTAGGTACCACCAATCTCACATATTTCTTGTGTAAGAGCTTTCAAGGAAGCAATGCTTTTTTTCTGAGATCTAGCCTTCTTATGTGCCTACATCCCAGATGCTTTGCATCTCAATTAATGTAGATCAAGAAAGCAAACCTATTACAGAAAAATAAGACAGAGGATAAAATTGGAATGTGTGGCCCTGAAACAAGACATCAGATATGAGTCTGAAAGACAATGAGGAGGATTTTGACAAATAAACAAGTCAACAGAGATGAGTCTGAAAAACAATGAGAAGGATTTTGATAAACACCTATGAAAGAAAGCACTTTCCTTGCACATAGCAGTTGCATTTGAGACATAAGTTGTCATTAACCCAGAAAAACCTCTGCCATTTTCATTTTAAAACCTGGAACTGAATGCTACTATCACTTGTGTTTAATGAACATTTTGTCATTCACTGTAAAAATGAAAGGATATGACCTTGGAAAAAAAATTGTTTCTATTGATAAGAATCACTGCTAGTCACAAAACGTTGGTTTATTGGGAAAACTTAATCAAAACATCTGAACATGACACCTGAATTTTAGTGACTCAGTTGACCTATAGACGTGAAATGAACTTGTGTGATTAAAACAGGATATTGCAATTCTTCTTAAATATATGTTTTAAAAAACCCCAAACAGCTGCAGAGGTAAGTTTCAGTGTTCCCAAACCTCAAAAAACCACAACCAAACAAAATATCCCCAAACTCTAAAATGCCTTAGAAATGAAAATGTCTTCACATAGGTGTTAATGGAGAATCCAGGAACGTATACTGCTATCCTGCACAGATTGGAATGCAAGACTGCTGTCATAGTGCCTATTACGCACATAGAGTGAATAGTTTGTACCTTGGAATTTCCTATCAGCTGATCTTCAAGGGTGTTGGAGGCTCTTGACTCCTGCCTCACAGAAAGGAACTGATGCACCAGGGAGGACGATGACTTAGGAAATTAGCTCACCTTTCCCCAGTAAATTAATGAGACCATTAAAACAGAATAATGGTCTTTAACACTTTTAAGTACTTTTCATCTTAAATGTCAAAAGCTCATAAGCCATGCCTCTTAAAGGCAAGGGACTGTTTTGAAATTAATAATTTTGATTTATTTTCTTATGGGCTTTCTGCATTTAGACCCTATACTAAAAAAAACCCAAAAAACAAAAAACAACAAAAAGCAACAAAACAAAACAAAACAAACAAAAAACCCAACCCCCTCCACAAAAACAATAACAACATGAAACCCAAAAAGAACCAAACCAAAACAATTAGTTGCACTGCTCTGCTGCTGTGAGCATGAGAAATCTTGCTTTCCTGCTGACAGCTGAGGTACTCAATACCATCTTCTAGAAGAAGGACATATTGTCAGACCTTGGTGTAGTTATGGACTCTGCTGACAAGCCTCATCACCATTAATATGTACATGCACTAAAATACCCTTTGCACACCTTGCTGATGAGTTATATATGCAAATATGTTGAGGCCAGGTGCACACATGGCATTGCTACACTGAAGTCATTAACTTGAGCCGCTTGGAGGATGTGGTCTAAGACACAGCAGGTAAAATGGGGCTCTTTAGACACTCACCATCTGGTTAATCCACTGGGTAGCCATCACAGGGCAAGAATGTGAGTCTTCATCTTCATTAGATACTCCAAATCAGCTGCAAACATGTCCAAGACTCAGAAAGGACCTCTTTAAAAGAAACATACAACCAAACCAAACCAAACCAAACCAAAGAGCCAATACAAAACAAAACACACACACACACACACAAAAAAAGAAAGCCACACCACAACACCCTCCCTGAAAAAACCCCAACCCTCCCAGCAAACACTGTTGAGTGTCAACAACCCTACTCTTGCCCAAATAAGCCTGAGACCCAAAGAACTTACATTCAGATGTAGGAAACCTCTAAAATAACTGCCATTTCATCTTTTTTCTGTAACTTCACAGGATTCTCTGTAGTTAGTACATTGAGGCCTGTTTGAGGACAATTCTGAATTTTTTAATGGCTTGGTAATCACAAGACATCGAGCTGCTGATATAGCAATGCCTTCCCACTTCTGTACTACGACTCCAGTAAAGATATCCAGGGAGACTTGTGAAAAGTTTTAACAAACTTGCACTCCACCAAACAGAATACTTACATGTTGCATCTGAAACATATGTTACAATGTTTTATATTTTATGCCCTCGCAACTTTCCATGCCGAAGTACAGTGGGGTTTAGCAGCAGGCTGCTCTAGCAACAGTTCATTCTCTTCCCAGTTGCAGCTATTTACTCAGCTAACAGTAACTGCAGAATTTTTCTTTTATTGCCTGATGCCCATTTAGAAGCCAGCAGAAAGCCCATATTATTAATTCAGCTAGCTTTTATAATGGCTGCCTTATGAAATCACAGCCACAAAAAACTTTCACATAAAGCTTTTGAGGTTGATTGGTGAATTCAGTAAAAAAATATCTTTCTGTTGATAATGCAGTTGTAGGGGTAATTTCAGCTATAACGGTCTAAGAAAAAGGCAGTTTTACTGAATTTAAAACATTTCAGAGAAATGTGCCAATTCAATTTCATGTCAGAATGAGAAAAAGTCAAAACACTCTGTGAAGATGAATTGCAATGATTTCACACAATATTGGAATCATAGAATATGCTGATTTGGAAGGGACATGTCAGGATCATTGAGTTCCAGCTCCTGGCCCTGAACATGACATCCCAGCAATGACACCATGTGACTGAGAGTCTTGTTCAAATCTTTCTTGAACTCTGCCAGGCTTAGTGCTGTGACCGCTTTCCTGGGGGGCTGTTCCAGTGCCCAACCATACTCTGGGTGAAGAACCTTTTCCTAATGTCCAATCTAAACCTTCTCTGACACAGCTTCAGGCTGTCTCCTCAACTTCTATCACTGGTCACCAGCAGAGATTCGTGTTGCCTCTCTGCTGTCCCCAGTGAGGATGTTGAAGACTGCACTGAGATTTCTCCTCAGTCTCCTCCAGGCTGAACAGACCAAGTGCAGAACAGAGCAGGACCGTCCCTCCCTTGCCTGGCTGGTGATGCTGTGCCTGATGCTCCCCAGGACACAGGGCACTGCTGGCTCATGTTCAACTCGCCACTGACCAGAACCCCAGGTCCCTTTTTCCAGTACTGCTCTCCAGCCCCCATCCCCCAGTCTGTACATCCGGAGTCCAGGTGCAGAATCTGGCATTTGACTTTGTTAAACTTCATATGGCTGATGGTTGCCCAGCTCTCTAATTCATCAAGGTCTCTCTACGGGGCCTCTCTGGTCTCAAGGGAGTCAACAGTTCATCCCAATTTAGTGAAATCAGCAAACTTACTTGGCATTGCTTTGAGTTCTGCACCCAAGGTGTACATGTTGAAGAGCCAAGGATGGAGCCAATAGCAGAAATGAAAGCATCTGGCATTAATGAAATTAAACTATTTGGTAGGTTAAAAGACTATTTAAAATTCATTTTATGGATAATATAAAATCTTTAAATGTCTGATTTGATTGTGAAGTAAAAAAAAACCAAAAAACAAAAAAACAACAAAAAAAACCCAAACCAAACCAAACAAACAAACAAAATAAAAACAATAAAAAACCCCAAGGAAAACCAAGGATGATAATTTCTCAGGACATTGACTATCTGGTTTCTGACCAGCAGCATTGCCAGACAGAGCAGAGAGAGAAGCACACTGCCTGAATTTTGGAGACATATCTAGCCTTTGATTATAGCAAGTTTCTTCCTCACTCAGTGGGAAGCCAAAAAAGCTTGCACAGCCAGGAGCCATGTTGCACTGTATGTATTTTTGAAATTAAAAAGAAGAAAAAAAAAGAACTGCACTATCTACTACCAGCAGAACATCTTTCAGATTTTCTCCATCACACTACACAATATATGGTGGAGCTTATATAACACTAAAATTTACATTCAGGAGCCATGTTGTAGTCTTCAAAATGAGAAATAAAACCTAAATTTCTTCTCTATAAATACTGCATATTCTTTTTATTTTATTTTTTTTTTCCCTAGAGAATTATGAATGATTAAGTTTTAAGAAGCACGTGGATGTAGACCATAGCAGGTTCTTTCATCCCTCTTCAATTCCCAAGCCTCCAGACCACGCAGGGTTTTGGGGGAACCTTTCTGACTGAGTCTGACACACCACAGGACCTTTTTCCATCTGAGACTTCTGGGAAGGCTGCGCCCTCTCCTGACCGTTCAGGAATCGGTAGCAGTGACTCATAAAGCCACTTCTGCAGCAGTCAACAAGTCAAAGCTCAGCCTTGGAGCTACCAAGCTCGACTTAAAACCTCTGTTGCACCGTGCAGAAGGGCTTCACGTTGAGATATATATACATCAAAATTATAATTTTTTCCTACTGTGCTTTAAGAAAACAAATGTTTTGAAAGTATATGCTTTTAAAATGCCTCATTTATTTGAAAACTGATAAAACACTGAGCTAGAATAATCTCCAAATAAGATACAGTATTTACAGTCCATGCAATTCTGTAAAGAAAACTTTCATATGTTAAAAATATAACCTTGACATTACTGTTGTAACCATGAATTCCATTTCACAGAGCTAACACTTGATATGGCTAATGCAATTATAAAGAGTCAGTCTGTCTTCACAAGCAAATGTAATCTCTTTAACCAGAAAAGCTTATGCAGGAATGACTGAAAAAATATGACACATCTTGTCAATCATTCACATTACACCTAAGTGAATATTACTTTCATTTTTTTTTATGTGGCATGCTTACCTCTCATCTGATCTTGCATTCAAGTTAAGTGAATTTTATCGACTCACAACTGCATACTGAGTAACACTTCTGGTCCTGGAAACTTTCAAAATTGGAGGAATTTTCTGCCTTTCTTTCTAGCTTAGGATATGAGCCACTTCTTCAAATCATCTGGAAATTTTACTTAACAAATTTCCTTCTAACCTACAACCTGATTACTGACACCACTTATCTTTCTGGATCTTTTTCTGAGGTGCATGATTGTGCTGCGACTTTGGGCTTTTGCACAAGAAGGGCTTTACTACTTGGTTTTTCTTACGGTGCCAGTGTTGCAAAATGTGCAACATGAAAAATTTTCTTAAGAAAGGATGTTCTTTAATGTTTGGTCTTTATATACTTTCAAGCCCAATCAACAAGAAGGGAGATTTAATTCATTAAACAGAGAGCAGATAACAAGCTCTAAGTGACACACAGGTGTTAGAAAAACAAATTACTTGAGGGTAGAATTGCCTTCTCAAGGTTAAGAGCTGGACATGCTTCAATGATCTCAGAGGTAGGGGGAGGTTAACTAGACTTGGGAAGAAGGATGTACCACTGATAGTGGATGCAAAGAATGCAGAATTTATGGGCCTCAAGGACATTTAGCAGAACTCCCAAGATAAGGAAAAGAATAATAAAGAAAACTCAGCAACTCTGCTGAATCAGCTCTGCCTGGGTAAAAGGTAATTCCAGCAGGGACAGATCACAACCACCAGCTGATGACCACCTCAGACCAAGAGAAAGCCTGAGCATGTGGAACTAACCAGCATGAGAAGTGAGAGTCGTTAAACAATCGAGGAGAGAATGCTAATTAGTAAGAGAACTGTGTAACTTGTAGCCAATGAGCACTAATTATTTTTTTGCTAAAATGTAGAAATAGTAAAAAGTTTTTATAGCTGATGTGCTTGATTTGTGGAATACCACAGAGGACCCAGGCTTGTGCATCTCTGAAATAAATAACCAATGCCCCTCTTGAGTGTGTAATTATTGGCTTGTTGCATCAGGTAAAAAATCTGACTTTTTGGGACAGCACTGGGGCTTATGTTGCTGTCTGGGGAGTTTACAGGCAGCATGATTATTTCATGCATCATTCAAATGATTGATAAGGCAGATGTAAAAGAGAAAGTTTCATTTTACCTTCTCCAATTATGTTATTTGCAACATGATGATTAAGAGTCATTGCCAATGACCACCAATTAAACACAGCTGGAATGGAAAATGATTCTTCAAGAAGTAGCACCACACAGTAAGGGATACTTCGGGGCCCTGGAAGTTAATGGCTACTGCCAGATATGCAGTAGGATGGGGGATGAAGATCTCATTTCTCAGCTGCTTTACAGCAAAATATTTCATTGCTTTTACAGGATCTTCTCTATACCCTTACGATTTGTAAATCACATTGCTGTACGCTGTGTGAAGGTCAAAGACCATGGAGAGCTAAACTACACTATTTCCTGTTCCCTCAAGCTTCTCCTTCTGTCCTGCCGGGTCAGCACAAGCTTTACTCTGCGTTTCTGACACTTAGCAGGAAAAAGAGAACAACCATCAGGAGGCGAAGTAATAGAGCCTCATTAATAGTCAAACTCATTAATAGTCATCCACGAATATCTTCAGCTACTATAACAGGATTCACAACGTCACAAAAACATTGCCTTAACAATATAACTCATCTCTGCTTCACGAAAGCCTTCTATTGCTGATTAAATGAGCAGATTAATTATAATTACCTTTAAATGCATTTGAGGTATTTTTATTCCACAAACTTATCTGAAAAGGGAAAAGTTCTACACATGGTCTTTTTTTAAGCCTTTCTCAACCAAACTACTGTGTGTTTCAATATAGTGTGTATGTACCTGGAGCCACCTTACTGCTCCTTGCAGCTCCCTTGCAGGAGGGCTCGGCTTCTTCTCCCAGGCAAGTGCCAGTGCCAGGACAAGAAGCCGTAGTCCTCAGCAAGAGAAGGTTTCGGCTGGACATTGGGAGGAGTTTCTTTGCAGAAAAGATGATTAAGCATTGGAATGGGCAGCCCAGGGAAATGGTGGAGTCACCGTCCCTGGAGGTGTTTAAGGAAAGTCTCGGTGCTGCGGTCTGACTGACACCGTGGTGTTGGGTCACAGGCTGGACTGAGTGATCCCAGAGGTCTTTCCCAACTTAATTCACTCCGTGACTCCGTGACAGAGCTCTAACGCCACGATTGGCTCGCTATTTTATTACCGCAATTTGTCACCGCGCTGTGACCGCTGCACGGAGTTCAGTTAACCACGGCCACAGGACGAATAGCCGGCTTTGCACGTTACTCTTCACACTTGTAACACACGCTTGCTTGGGGGCTGGAACTAGCTGACGCTTAGGGTCCCTTCCATGCCCAAGCCGCTCTAGGATTATGTATTCCGCCGGTACCACGGCACAGCAGAACGCAATAACCGCACGCACACGCCACGGCTGCCGCGGCCATTTGCTCGCAGCACTGTTCACGGCGGGCCGCGCCGGACGTGACGCGCGCGGGGGCGGCGGCGCGGTGCGTGCCGGGAGCGCGGTGGGCGGCGGCGGGCGGGAGGCGGCGGCCGGAGGGGGCCGGGCCGCAGCGACGCGGTTCCTGTCGCCCACAGGGGCTCCCCTCCATGGCGGTTGCCGCGGGAGGCCGCAGATAACCGGCCGCGGCCGCTCTCCCCTTCCTTCCTCCTTCCCTCCCCCCTCCCCGCCCGCCGCCATGCCCGCCCGGGCCCCGCCGCCCCCCGCGCAGCCCGCAGGTAAGAGTCGGCGGGGGGTGGCTCGTTCCCGCCGGGCCCGGCCATGGAAGGGCGCCGGGGACCCCTCGGCGCTGCCCCCGGTGGGCGGCGGCGGCCGGGGCCTGTCGGGGCAGTGCCGTCCTTCCCGTTGGCCCGCGAGGGAGGGCGGCGGGGCCGGGCCGGGCCGGGGTGAAGCCCCGCGGCTCCCTGGGCTGGTCCCGTCACGGCCGGAGCGGGGGGTTCCGCTTTGTCCTGCGCTGTGGCCCGTGTTTTCCTGGGGTTCAGCTGGGAGAAGGCTCAAGGATGTGGTGCAAGAAGTTCAGCTGTCCTATGTGTTTGGCTTTTCCTGACAAGCTTTCTAGGGGTGTAAAAAGTGTCGGTTGCTAAATGCATCTGGACGTGACAGGCTGAACAGGGTTACAATAATTTAAGTATGGTATTTTTCTTTTTGTAAAAGAGCTAGTGGTATTCTAAAATGGGGCGAAATTGCTCAAATGTTTTATTAGGTGCTGACACTTTAGTTTACCATGAAAAGTGTCTAGTTGATGAACCAAAATACAATTTTTACTTTAGAAAAGATGGTGCCTTAAAAACAACGATTAAACCTTGGGATTCCTTAAAAGTATCAGTAAATTGGCCTCTTAATGGTGGCAGCCTCTTCCTTCCAGCTTCAGCCCAGAAATGGAAGCCTTCAGCAGCTTAATGCTCCTTAAGCAAACATCTGTTCCTAAAGGAGTGGAGCAAGTAGAGAAACAGTTTTTACAGGAGCTGTGCTGGGTTGGTTTTACAAGTTTTGTTTCCATGCATGGTTTAGAACCCAACATGCTACATTAGAACTCACATTTTAGCTGTTGAGTCCATGGTAAAGTCAGTTTGATGGATGCTGCTTTTTAGCTGAATTGGTCCTTGGAGATTGAACAAAATTAAAAGTTTTTCTCCTTGTTTTATTCTCTGGACATATGAACTAGACTTGGAAAGGCAATTAGCCTACTTCAAAAATAAAAATGCTCTGTTGTGTTGTCAGCACAGGCAGAGGTTTGCTCATGCAGTGCACAGATAGCAGTTTCTCCATCTGAAGTTGGAGCTATACCTGGAGGAATGTAACATTAATTGTGAGAACCTGGGGAAGAGTTGGAGTACCTGTGGCTACTGAGAGTTTGTTTTGTTCATTTTAAACCGTCATGTCATTGTGAATAGCATGGATGTGAGAATGGGACTTAAAAAATATGTAGAAAAGCTTAGGTAGCTCTGGTGTTTTTATTCTGCATGATAGTTGCACAAAGTACACATTGTATGACCTTTTAAGGTCATGTGAAAGTCTGACCTCTTGTTTTTACTTCCTTAATTTGTTTATAAGTAAGCAGTTGAAGGATCTCAGCCTCAGTTTTTTGTTGGGTTTTTTAAAATGTATTTGTTTTTGCTCAGATCATGGTTTTGTTTAGTAAGGCATTTAATAGACTACAAAATTTGGAGTTCACACAGTGAATCATATTTGTGTTACATATTGCTGGTGATGAATGCTCTATGTGATCTCTACATTTCTACTTTAATATTCCCCCAGTAGCTTGCTAAGCTAACACAAGCCTTTTAACACCTTAATTACCTAAAGTAATATTCTGAAACTTTCAGTACTTTGGAAAGACTTGTGTTTCACAGTGGAAGTAAAAGAGGAGCTGAGATGGACCTCAGTGAACTCTGCCTCTTCCTCTTGAAATATTCATTGAGCTGTCCTTGCAGATCTGTGGTGGTATCAGTTGGAAATCCAGCAGTAAAGAAACTGATGCTCCATTGAGTTGTTTTCACTACACTCAGCAGCATAATCTTGCAGATACCTTTATCTATGTCGGCAGAATGTTCATTCCTTTCTGTGCTATTGTGCTGTTTGACAACTTAAACTGCTTCTTTGTGAACGTTTCAGCGCAATGACATGCTAACCCTTTCATGGGGATTCAAAAACACTTATAATTTTTCTGGATAGTCAGAAAAGTGTCTTAGATCCTGCTCATTCCTAGGTGTTAGAAATTTTGTCTGTTAGATTTTCTCCTTTGTGAAAAAAAAAAAAAAAAACAAACAACAAACCACCATACTGAGTAAGCTGCTGCTATTGCACACACATACAGAAAAAAAAATCTGTGAAATATGCCGTGTTTGAAAACTGACAATCTCATTTTCAGTAGACTTTCTTTCATGCTAATGTCCTTAGCAATTAAAGTTTTCAATTGCAAGAATATTTCTGTATTGGTACCATTTGCAAGGTGATCTAAGAAATCTGCTTCTGTAAAGCAAATAATTTGGATTTTTCAAATCAAAGAGTCCTGTGTTGGAAGAACACAGGGAAGGGTAAATCCTCTCTTCACTTTAGTATGTTTGAAAGTAGGATGAAGGAAATGTGAAACCTCAAGTTCATATGTCAACTGAAAGGTGATGGAAAATAGATTTTATTCTTTGGAGTATCAGGTGTCCCTCCTGTATTGTGTTTTTAATATGAAGTAATGTCTGTGGGTGGGATAAATGATGAATAATGTAAGCCTGCTCACTGAAAAACAAGCGGTTAGTATGTTTGCAGTAGTGGAAAGAAGAGCCATGGTTGTTTTCCTTGTGCAGCTGTATTTCCTCTGCCAGGCTGTGAGAGAACCTGTCACAAGAGTGCAGCACTGTAGATGAGTTCTAATCTACTCTACTATAGTATGTGTGAAGTTTGAAGGGTTTCTGTGTGATGGAGATCATACTGCTCTGTGAGTAAGTCTCTGAGAACAGTTGACCCTAGGTAATCCAGTTCTAATACTTTCTAATCTACCATCTTTTTATCCTAATTTAGTACACATTCCCAGCTAGCATGTTTGAGGATAATATCTAGAAATAGATTTCTCACTGAATTGAGCCCTGTTTTTAAAGGAATTTAGGAAATGGTGAGAATGAAAACATCTATGTTATTGTTACTTATGACATCTGTCTTTACACATTTTGTGTCTGTGTGCTGTATGTTAGACACAAATACTGCATTCCACAGAGTCAGTTTGTAACCTGATTCCAGCCAGTTGTGTTTGCCCGTATGAATTTAAGATGTGCTTGTTCTTACAACGTTTTCCCTGGTATCTGTTTTCAGATTTAGGTACAGGCACCGCAGCTGTTAAAGCACATCATTGGATTTTGAGTCGAAACATTTTTTTCCTTATAGTAACTTTGAGCATAGCCTGGTCTTTTAGGTTGGGAAGTAATGCTATTCTTGGTTAAAAAAAAGAGTTTAATGACCCAACAGAAAATTTAGATTCATATTTTCCAACAGCTCCTCTGATTTCACAGCTAAGCCAAAATGTAACAGGGAAAAGTGAAGTAGCACAACTACTGAAAATGTTTGCTTCTTTATATAGTTTAACAACATCTAAAATGAAAATGCTTATATCCAAGATGTGTCAAATTTCACGCTTGTGCCACCTGACTTGGTCTTTCTGTATTGTCAGTGGTGAGAGAAAGAGCAGCACTGTTGAAGAGGTTTGAATATTGCATGGGCTGGATTTTCTGGGGGTGCCTGATGTTTAATGCCAGCCTGAGGAGCACAGAAGAGGAAGAATGAGCTGACTGAAATTAGTGCCAGATTCTTAGTGAAACTCTCCTTCGTTCTGTTACTTTAATGTTCATTAAACATACAACACTTTGTAATAGAGGGTGTCCAGCAAATTCAGTGTTTGAAACCACAGTAATGTATGGTGGTATTGATTAATTCCAAATGTTGGATAATGAGAAATAAGGCTTAGATATGTTTCCCTTACTGGAACTGGGAACATTGCTTTCCTCAACTCATACATGTCCAAGAAAAAGTGCTCTGAAACTCCTGCTTTGGGTAATGGACCTTCTGGCTGTAACAGCATTAAGTTCAAAATTGAAAACATTGATTTCTTGGAGGCTTTATGAAGTAAACATTTTCTTGCTGTATGTTGTTTGCTGGTAACTATTTCTAAAAATAAAAGTAAGCTTATTAAACCAATTTAAGAACATATTGACTTCAGCTTGGACAGAGGCTCTCTCTCTAGAGTGGATTTGGTTTGTAGAAATGCTGTTCTAACAGACAGGATCTTCTCATTTACAACCACTGTTCTAGAAATAGCTTCTCAGGTGCAGAAAGACTGGGAATCTGGTTTCCATTGTTCCTAAGCCAAAGAAAAGGCAAAGGGATAATGGAAGAGGATCTTCCATTACAGCTTTTCCTGCTGGAAGCCAATAGCTGTAATAAGTCTAAATCTGGTCCTTACTGTGATATTTTTGGCGTTTGCCAGAGGAATTCCTTTGCAGTAAGAGTTAAATGTTCTTGGAAAGATCAGATGCTAATGACTTAAATCCATCTCCTTGTTATTGCAAGGCTTTTACTGTAGGGTACTTAAGTAATTGTAATTTCTGTAATTTCTGTCATGGAGATCTTGATTGTGCCATTTCTGATTATTGTGTTTCCTGTATGCTTTAAGGAGATGGTTGCTTAACTCAGCTTTTCTTCAGAATAATCCACAGCTGAGAGGTTATTCATTGCTTTGCTTCCTCTCAGAGGAAACATTCTGTTCTACAAGGGGTTTCTTTTGAATTTACATGCCTCAAGTATTACTTTAGAGATCCTCTTTGTGACCTTCTGATTTTTTAGGTCTTATGTAAGAGCCAAACATGCTGTTTCAAGTTTTGCCTTGGAAGATACACAGAGAAGGAACTATTTATACCTGCTTTTGTGTAGTGTAATTGCATTGTTCTCTTTGCTGCCTAGTCTTTGTTAGGCTTTTGCTATTACTCTACAGAAAGGTAGTGAACAAGGATGTGATGCGTGTGTGGAAAGCACATGTTCCCTATTTGCTGCAAACAAATAATAAGATAGCCTGGTTTTGTTGTAAATGTTTTGAAAACCTAGTTAGCGATCATAAAAGAAGGATATTAATTTTCTCTTGCTAGTTCCTTGCCTATCAAAATTTTTCTAGCATTACTGATTTCTGTTTTCTCTCTTCTTTTAATATTTTAAATTAACTTGAATTGCATCATTAAATGCATGTAACTTGAGGAAAAAAGTTTGAACCTTGGCTCTTAATTAACTAATCAGCATTTTTCTTCTTAGAGTACAATGTCAATTTGTACTTGTGAGTGTGTTGGTGAAATGCATGTATGACTTAAACAGTCTCCTGTTTGTGGTACTGAAACTTCTTGAGAAATTCCTTGATAGCAAACATTAGAATGTGGATATAAAGCAACACATGTATGCAAGAACTAGCATTTCCAGTTAATAAAAACTCAACTAACAAATAGGTAAAAGAAATGCAGAAAATGGTATCTGAGAGAGAATACAATTTTTTTTGTCCTAGAAAACTTTGGTACAACCACATGCCATGAGCAAGTGATGGAAATCTGTCTTCAGTCTAATCTTAAACTGTTGAGATCTGCAGAAGTTACTGGCTTTTATCAACATAAATCTGTGTTTGTGAATAAAGCAACCCACTAAACATGAACACTTTAACTGTGTCAGTTTCCTCACCTTGAGGTGTAAGTTCTGATGCCAGAAACCTGGGTTGTTGCTTATTACAAATCACAGAAGTTAGGCATGTTATGGTCTGTTACACAAGTAAAAACTGTTACAATTTCCTTCAAATCACAGTCCTTATTATATAGTGTACTAAAAAACTGTGGTGGTTTCTTTTAACTTAACACTTAAAGACTCTATAAGTGAACTGAGCTGTTCACTGTGAACTGTTAGCTTTATACTTGACTTTTAAATTTGGTAACCAATTCCCTCAAAAACAAGATGATAATAAATAATCCATATTATTGGTGATACAACTTGTTCAAATTTTACTTTGGATTGAATCACATTGTAAACATCATTTGAAGTACCAGGTTTACAAAATAATGCAGCTGAGTGTCTTGACCAAGATTATATCTGAGTTGGGTAAAAGGACTACGAAAGATGAAGCCACGTTTCCAGCTCTATTTGAGATGCCAGACAAAGCAGGGATCAAAAAAGCAGTTCTGTCAGACCTGTGGGTTTTCACCACAGGTTTCAGTGGACAGTAACTAATTTGGTTTCTTGTTGGCAGATGGAGCATTTTTGGAAGTCATGAAAGGAGGCCATAATGAAATTATTTCTGAAGAAAACAACATTAAGACTATAAAATTCCCATGCAATTTTATATTGTGAGGAGACTTTGGATTATGCCCATTTAATTTTTTTTTTACTAATTAGACAAGAGGAGGGGGAATATAGTATGACATTTTTCCTTTTCTTACAATTTGAGTATGTTTGTTTGAGTTTGGAAACAGCAATTAAATTGTGTCAACGTAACCTTACCCTCATTTATAATGCAGATTCATATGTTTTGGAGTTCTTCATGTTTGACTTTTAAAATGCAGCAGGGACATAACTGGAAATACCTGAAATTTAAAAAATAATTATATAGAAGTCTGTACAATTGGTTATGCAGTGGGTTCTTGTGGGTTAAACTGATTAAACACATAGTAGACTATCAAACCTGTGATCAAATTTTTAAATGTACAGTTAATGTTCCTTGCAGATCCTGTTTTGGCAACTGTTATTGAAATGTAGCTGGAGCATTGTGCTGCTGGATTGCTGCTTTGTAAATGATCCCTGTGATGTTTTAAAAGTGCTTTGAAATGAAAAATTGAAGGAAGTTTCTTCTGCTCTATGTCAGAAGTTGCAGGAGAGAAAATTTTTTAATGATCACACATCTTTCTACATATTCAAGTGGGCTTCGGCAGTTTGCTTCAGCTCCCATGCAGTTTTCTTTGTTCTGTGCTTATCCTTGTTATTCTTGTTCCTTGCCTTCCCCTGCCCCCCTTTTTAATGTTGAACTGGAAAGAAAAGGAGTATTGTGGGTAAATTCCCTGGGATTGTTATGCTTGCTCCTCTCACATTATTCAGTTTGTTTTCTGAAACTGCATATTTGGGTTATTTTAGATCATCATTGCCTCCAAGGATGTTCTCAACTCTATTGTGATTTATTTCTGGCTGAGGTTAAAATACTCATACAATAAATGGTAAAAAAAAAAAAAAGTAGAGTTATGATGAATAATATATGGATCTATGGCTAGCGTAGGTTAAGAAGTAATTTTTCTTGGAATGTCTTGCCAAAATTAGGTCCACTAATGTAAGGTGGTGTAGTTACTAATACAGACCTGAATGTGGTATTTCAAATAATTTGGGTGAAAAACCGACCTATACCTAAACCTTATATTTATAAGCCTATAAATCTGAAAATACTTAAAACACATGGGTTTTGATGAACCATATAGACAATTTTTTCTTCCAATGGGAAAGTTCAGAAGTTTAGAGCAAGTGAAGCTCTTCTCTCAAATACCTTGTTTAAGCAGCTGGTGCTGAGTCAGGCTATGTGGGAGCTTGTTGACAACTTAGGCTTTATTCTAAACAAAATTCCTTTGCAGTTCTCTTTAGTTTGCATGTTATGTTAGAAATTACTTCAAGGTTTCATCTGATAAGCATGATGTACTTTTGCAACTGAAATCCACGCTTCAAAAAAAAGAAATTGTAGGTATGTTAGTGACCTCAAGGATGCCAGAGTTTCCTTGCAAATTTCCAGAGCTGTTTGGCTGAAGTGCTTGGCATGTTGTGCTTGAGAAGAACTGCAGAGCTTCATTTGTTGTGTTTTACTCTATGTGCTTCTCTTAAGGTGTTTTTACTAAGTTGTTTGCTAAAAGCAATGGATTTAAGGATCATATTTTATCTGTGTTGCATGACTAGTGTTGTAAACTCTGTACTTACTCTGGTGGTTAGAGGTTCAAAATTTGCTAATATGTATAGGTTGTTTCTGCTCTTTTTCTGTAGGTAAGGCTTATTACAGTTCATTGATGTCAAGTGTCATTTGAAATGGAGAGAGCTTGGTGTCAATCTGTACATACTAGTAGTTGTTGTTTCATTAATTGCACACAACATAGAAAAAGTCAAGATTATTCTTTAGGAAAGAAAATTTTCCATCTATGCCTGCCTTGTTCCTGTAATGGTTTGCAGTGTTAAAACAGAGGGAGTCCTTAATCTGTTTCTATCTAGGCCACGGGAATACTTTCTTCTTTTTTCTTCTGTGATTTAGTGATTTGTGTTTCAATATTTTATGAACAATCATTCTCAGCTCTCCTTTTGAGAAAAAGTTTTGATGAAGTGTGTTTGGCTCTAGGCTTTACTGGTGGCATCATGATGGCATTTCTCAGCTGGTTCCTAAGACAGAAGCAGGCTGGTGGCAGCAGCTGTGGAGGCTTGGGGGTAGGAAATCCAGAGAACAGGGCAACCAAACAGAAACCCATGGACTGGCAGAAAGACGCTTAAGCAGTACAGCAGCAGATCATAGCTAGTGGTTCTAACAGCAGTTCCTTCCTCCACGCCTTCGCAGCTTCAGAGCTTATGGAAACATTTTTTTGAAGTTTTTGATTCTGGTGAAGGTCCCTTATATGTACGGCTGTTGTGCCATAGCCCATGGAATGGCTTAATTCTTGTCACACACCTGAGCACACAAAGGAGTGTGGCAAAATATGGACCAGGGTCACTGGCAGTTTTGTGGACTGCTGGTGATGGGAGGTAGAGTACTGACGAGTTGAAACTGAATTTAGTAGTGTTGGACAGCAGCTCAAGAGGATCATTTCAGCACTGTCTGCTGACAATTTGATCATGTAGTAATTTAGAAGAGGCCTGAACTGTCCCAATTGATTCTTTGTGACTTGTAAAACAAATAGGCTTGGGGAATGTTTCTTTCTGATATCTGGTACAAATATTGACCTATGTACACACTTAAAAAATGAGGCATGAAACTATAAAAATGAAATATATAAGAACACAAAAGCTAGCCAAGTTGTAATATAGCTCTGTTTTTCCCTCATACAGAAATACATTAATGCTGAAGCAGAACCAAACAATGGAACCAGACATTATTCGAATGTACTCCTCATCCCCTCCACCACTTGACAACGGGGCTGATGATGATGATGATGATGAGTTCGGAGGATTTTCTGGTGTGAGCACTGCTGGCGTAGCTTTTGCTGATTTTGATGCACCGGACTACAGTCATCCAAAGGAAGAGTTTATACCCACAAATCATTTCATCCCACTCCATGATTATTCTGACAATGTAGCTAGCATTGCAACTTTCACATCTGTTAAAAATGGTAAAGATGAAGACTGCATTACAGAGCTTCCTACTCATACTAAGGAGCTTTCTGATATGTCAGCTACTAGTACTATCAAAGAAAAATCTAAGTTTAGAACTTCAGGTACTGCTTTAGAGGATGTAAACAGAAGTGGGGAGCAAAGAGACAGCACTGGAAAATCAGAGGGTTTTTCTTCTTCTGTGGTTAGAACTGGTGTAACAGTTGAGAGCCAGAATGAGCAAATAGATGCTTGTAATGGTGAGAAACTTCCATGTCTAGAGATTCTAACAAATGGATTTGCAGCATCAGACCCTGTAAATCCTCAGGGAACAGAAGATCTAGACAGTATTGGTGACTCAAAGGGACTGAAAACTGTTAGCACCCATAGTACTGAGCAAAATTTGAAGTCAGTGCCTAGCGCAGGTGAAGATGTTGCAGATTTTGCTACCTTCTCAAACAAAACCCCAATCCATTTAGAGGGAACAGAGCCTACAATATGCAGTGTTCTTAATGAAAGAGACTCAGTGAGCATTCAGGAGAACAACAGAATAAACAGAGTAACTCATAGTGAAGAAGATGTTTGCATTTCAGAAATTAGTTGTGAACAGGGTCCCTCAGCACTGGAATTTGCAATTTCTAGTATGTCTCAAACAACTGGAAGTTCAATATGCACTACAGAGAATGGAGAGCGGAGTGGGAAGAGAAGACATCATCACATAGAGAATGGCAAAGATTTTAGTAGGCCTGAAGATTCTTCAAAAGCAGCAGACATCAAGGTTGATAAGATCCAAAGCGTAAGCTGTGATCCTGCAGGAGAAAAACTGTGTGGTTCTGAGGATCTCAAGAATGGTGGAAGTAGCACTGAAGTTTTAGCTTGCAGTGACAAACATGATGATGTGTTTGGTGACTTTGGTTCAGTCAGCAGTGTGTCTCCCACCTTTGGGAATGCTCAAGACTCAATAAACACTCTAGATTCAGAAAGAACTTCTGAACAACCCGCACATATTAGTGAACCTAACGAGGAATTTGGTGAATTCAGGGACATGAGTACTGTTTGTCAGCAGCCAGCAAGTTTGGACCAAGCTGAACTAAATCAGGCTCCTGGCACTTTAGAATGTAATACTACCAGTAAAACTTCTGGACTAGACTTCCAGCATACTACTGAGGTAGAAAATGGTGATGATACTGAATTTGGAGACTTCGATTCAGTGCCAAAACCTCAAGATGAGAGTGTTGCTTTCCAGGACTCGGATGACTTTGCAGACTTCAGTTCAGCAGTTTGTAACCAGGCTACAGACTGGAATGCTTTTGAAGATGAACAAAAAGACAGCTGTTCTTGGGCTGCCTTTGGAGATGAGCAGGCTGGTGAATCTCATCACAGAAAAGAGACGTGGCAGTCACATAGGACAGATGCGTCTGCCAGTAATGATGGCCCAGTGTTACACAAGAGTGACAGTGTTGCTTTAGCATCTTTCCAAGGGACTATCAGTAAACAATCCCAAGAACTATCACCTTCAGTTCAGGTAAGGGTTTGCTTGGTTTTCTTCAGTCTTGTTCTGCTCTTATGCATACAGTTCTTCCTGGTTCCTGCTTCTGTGTAGAACAAATATTTGAATAGTCTTTGTTTGCCTTTTAGGAGCGACTTAATGTGCTATGTGAGACGGGCTGATAGAAAACATTATGCTGTGTTTGGATCTTGCACATCTTTGCAGCAGTGTTACTTCCCACAGACAAATGAACAGGGTGTGCTGGAACTTGTAGGAATTTGTTTTGATGATTACATGTGGTTCTTTACATAAATTGATCAAAAGAATAAGCCAGCATGAACATTTCAAAGCCTGTGATAGTTTTTCCTTTTCCTTCATTGTTTACTGCCTTTTGAGGGGGCACTCTTTTGCCTTTTTGTAAAATAGTGGTGTGACCAGAACCTGGAATTACTAGTTCCCAAAATTTTCCATCACCATTCTCTACCAATGTTTTCAAAATCTGATTAAAAATTATGATTTGATTTGTAAATAGCTGCAGTAATTCACTTAAGGCAGACAGCATGATAAAACATAACCTGTGAAATTCTGTCTTGGGTATTCAAACTCCTGGGAAGTTAACTCTTTAAAAGTTCTTTAAAAATAAGTCTCTATTAGGTATTAATTGGGGGAAGCTGCACATTATAACAATATCACAAACAGAGGACTAGTGATTTGTTAAAGCTGCTGCTATTTCTAATTAGAGGTTTCCAGGAGGGGGAAGTAAATAGGTTTATTTCTTACTACCTCTCCTATGTTTTCTGTTTTTGTTGCTAAGTATTCATTAATTCCTAATTAATTACTTCCTAAATCTTCTTAACAGTCATTTTGAGATCTGTGGCTGTTCTTTCAAAGACTTTTTTTTTTGTTCAGCATTTAATAATACTTTTACAAAATTCAGAACAAAGTTCAGCGTTTCCTTCAAAATTTCTCTTTATTCATGTCAATCCATATGAGTAGTTTAGAGTATGCTCTGTCTTTTTGAAGCATGCAGCAGCACCAGCAGTAAAGGAAGTTAGTGGTAACAAGTGTCTGAAAGGTTTGGGTCTCTTCTGGCAATAAAAGGAAATGAGGTAAGTCCTTTCTTTCAGGACCTTGCTTGGTGACAGCCCTGCCTCTTCCCATTTCCTACCAGTGACAGGTGAAATGGCTTTTCAGAAGGTTGTGCCAGCTGGAGCTCTGCCAGCATCAGCAAATGGAATGGAGCTTTTGGGACTTAGCACTGATTTCTTGTCACGTTAAAAGCTGTGAGCCTCAGGTCCTTACTCTACCTGCTTGCTGTTCTGTGCAGTGACTAACACTGCAAACCTCAAAGAGATTTCACAAGCCAAAAAAAACAACTCTGGAGTAAACCTGCAGGCAGATTTTTGCGTCTGTGCAAGACCTTGCTTATCACTTGAATGTGTTGGTCCATTTCTTATTTTCTAAGCACAAATCTATGGTTACCTATTCACCCATGAAATTGGAGAGTACTAAGGTCTTTAGTGCAATTAATCTCAATTGTTTCTTTTGCCACTTGAAAGGCTGTCCAGAATCTGAGAAAGAAATGGAGTGAGGAGATGATTCTAGTAAACCATCCCTTTTTTCTATTAAGTAATTAATAGTAAGGGATAGTCTGAAGGATTCAAATATTTATTTTCACTTAAAGTTTTCTGTAATTTTATGGTAGGTTTTCTATAGAAAACACTTCTGTATGTAGATGTTTATATAAAGAGATGTTTATATATAGAACCTCAGAGTCTGTGTAATTAAGTTTTCCCTCTCCAAGTCTTCCTTAACAAAAGATAAAAGTCAGGTTAAATTGTAAGTTCTTTACTTAAAGTCTGCCATGAAGTTGTATGGTAATTTGATTAGATTGTAAAGCAAATTTTACGACTTCAAGTTTTTTCATGCCCTGTCTTTATGTTACAGTTGTGCCTGTTTGGATCTAAAGTGACGTTCTCCCTCCTCTGCCAGTGAGGAAGTACAGCTGAGAGAATGTCTTAAACAAATAAACTGGAGAGGAAGTTGAGCTGGGCATGTTTTCTCTGTTGCAGTAGTTTCCTTAGCCTTACAATGTCAATTGCTACTTTTTTTTTTCAGTTAACTCTGAAAAACAGTAGTTATTTTGTAAGTGCTTTAAGTTTTGGAGGGATCTATTAAAACATTTTATATTAAAAAATGCTTATTTTAAGATTAAATAGTAATTCTGTTTATAATGCATTGAGCCACAGTTTGCTAAATTGCTGTTAGAAACAGAGATTAACTGATGAGTCAATATGAGCCAGTAGACAGTCCTGGTACATTGAGTGCAGAATCGTAGTAAAATTAAACTCAGATTTTGATCAGCTTCCTTGCTGTCATTTAAGAGGGTATTACTGAGATCAAAACACAAAATATAGCATTTTAAAGTAGCTGCCCAACTCCTGTTTGCCTTGTATTAAACTTAGTTCTGCAGCTGTTTGATGCAAAAGCAGAAATACTGGCAGACAAGATAAATCCAGTGAGAGGGAAGAGAACAAATTTTTTTATTACCCAGCCTAAAGAAGGATGGGGAGGAGGGGATCACATGCATTGATATATTGTGGGCACATCTAAAAATCACTTGCTGTAGTAACCCAAAGGGAGCAGGCTGTGTACCAGGGAGAAATACTGCAGGTGTTAGACATTTGAGAAAGATGGGAAAATTGAGATCTCAGCTTAAGCTGAAGGTGAGCTGGGATCGTTTACAAGATACTGAACACACTTGATCAGTGATGGTGAGGCTGGAAGAGACGCTGTAATGTGGTAGTGAAAGAATCCTGAATGGTTTATAAACTGAGTGATCCTAATGGAATTCTCTGCAAAAGCGGAAAATTGAAAAGAATACTTAGCCAGCAGCACTACTGTTTAAATGTGGAAATAATGTATACAGTAATTTTCATCCATCAGAATGCAGCATGAAAGCAAAGTTATTTATCAGTAGCTCAAGCTTCCATTGAAAAGGTCTCTATGTATTTTCCTTTCAGTTTCTTAGTTTGTATATTCTGATTGTGGAGATGGCAGTAAAATATTTTGCTTTCTGAACATAGTCTTGATTGTATAATGTATGTACGATGGACAAACTTTAAAGACTGTGGATTTGGTATAATCTTTAATTAAAAATAGGCTTTGCTTCAGTTCAACAGTTTAATCCGGTTTTTATTAGAAAATATACAATATAAAGCATAAAACTAGGGGGAGGGGCATTCACAGAAATGATCTTATATAGTGACATGTAGTAGCAAAAGATCATGATCTTTTCTTGCTTGCCTTTGGTCTCAGGCCCTCTGCATTCTGCACACGATTCACAGTGCAGGATTTGAACATGCTGATTTCTGCTATTCAGTAGTTCTGTGTAGAGGGGAGAGGAGAAGGGACATGGTGTACGTATAGACTACCATCTGAACCCAGGTTAAAACTACATATGCCTTAATCCATTTAGTTTCTGTCTTCAGCTGAAAAGATGTAATGCTTGGTTTCAGTGTGGCTGCAGTTTGCATTAGAGATGTGCCTTTGTGTTCATTAACTGATTTAGGATGTAGTTGTGGGTGAGCTGGTTGATCCAACAAGTCTTGAGCAAACCTGCACATGCATTAGTCCCTTTTATGTGATCACATTGCACACTACCAAGTTATATTTATGATGAATATAAGGCTTGTAGCACAGCTTTTTCCATGAGATAGTGCTGAACATTAGTCAGCTGAGGGGGTTACTCTGCTGCATTAAGAATATATATATATATAGGATTCAGCAGTGAGGCACAAGAGCAGTAATAATCCATGGTAATTGTGTGGGTGGGGAATATGGCTGTGCCTGCCTCTGTGCAAGGAGCATGGGCAAGGAACAGGAGCTAAAGAAGGGCTTGGCTGGAAGGCCAAATCTTTCCTGATTTAGCTGAGAGTTAACAAATCCTGGAAAGGGATGAAGGAAAAGGTGAACAGTCCTCCAAAGGGTTTTAAGGTTCTCCACTTCGAGAGCCTGTGCTTGAAGGCTCTGCCTCCTCAGATTAATCAGTGTGGGCGAGGCACAGTTACTAAGCCACGAATAGGCACCAAGACAAAGAAAACCCTGGATCACTGTCATTTGGAGTCTGTCATTGCCCAAGAGTCTGTCTTGGGCAATGATCATCCTTTTGGAAAAAATTAATTATGACCATAAAGATTTCAGCCCCTCAGTTCAATAAAGTAAATTTAAATAGTATTGGCTACTTACATAAATACACCTTTCTGGAAAGGTTTGGGGAGTTGAAGTCTATAGCACAGTTCTGAAGTATTTGAAGCTGAGTAACAGTAAAAATCAGACTATTAAAAGTAGCCCATAATTGCTGTTTTTCAGAACAGACTGGCTGAGGGGAATCTTTACCAAAAAATAGTTTGAGAGGGGTTTTAGCATTTGTTTAAGCATTGCTATTTATATATCCCAGGACAAAATTATTTCCCATTTTGTACATGTCATCTGCTGTACTTCCTCTCAGAGTCTGACTGAAAAGTTAGTACAACACCAGTAGATAATAATAGCATGATAAACTGAAATGGTCAGTGAGTTTTAGTAGTCACAATAAACAAATGTTAAACTGTACTTTGCCTGCATGCAAGATGCAATATTTGATGCATTCTTCAGCTGAAGGAGAATAAATGGTGAAGCTTCCAGCAGGAAGTAGAGAGACAGCTTCACTTTTCTATACTGAGCTACCATGCAGTTTCTACCTCTCTCAGATCAAGCAGTAAAAAGAGAAGTCTTAACCTTTTTTATTTCCTTAAGCCACTACATTTTCAGATTTGTTTTGCAGCCAAGCTCAAAACTTCTATAGTTACTCTTTAAAAATGGGCATGAGGTATTTAGCACTAACATGTCCTTCTTTAATTCTTTGAATTATTGTAAAAAAAAATCTGATTCCTCATCTTATGTTGATGAAGGCTTTTTTTAGCTTTTGTGGCATCCTCTTCCTGGCTTGCAAATCTCAGTTTAGGACGGGTGTTTTCATTATAAATTTCCTGTGCAAGTAAAAATGCATATTTCAATTCAATTTTTTATGTCTAAGAAGTATATGAAACTACCTTATATTTACCTGCTTTTAAAGTGGGGATGGAGACAACCCATCACATTTGATACACAAGAAGTTAAACTAGTGTTCTTTGTGAGCTTTGCTTGTCTTTACTCAAGATTTTTTCTACCTGTAGCTGTTCTCCCATTCCTTCTGAAGAGGTGTTGTCTGTGCTTCAAAGAAACATATTTTCGCTATGTGAAAAGGAAATGGATTCATGGTTTAAACAGTCCGTAAACTGTTTCAAAGAAAAAACTGTCACCATTTAATTAAGAACTTAGGGATTTGTTTGTTTGCTTGTGTGCTTTTAGTTAACTGTTTAGCTTCGTGTAATGCTTGAGTCCAGAAAATTTTGAGACTCAAGGAAGTTGATTGGTGAGTTGCATCCATTGAAACTGGTTCTTCATCTCCCTTGTGTTAACTATATAGTCATGAAGTTTAGCTCTTAAAAAAATCCCCAAACCCTCCCCACCAAAGTACTCCAAGAACACCAATAAAACTGACCAAACAAAAACCCCAAATACACCCATCCCATGCACACAGGTTGTAAAGATAGGAGAGTGAATGGCAACTTAGCTCTTCACAGGCGAACACATGTGTTGCTGGAAAATGTGGTTTGGTTGTTAAAAAGCCCAGCAAAGGGAGTTCCTAATTTAACCTATACTTTATTTTATTAAAATAGTCATTAAAAGCTGTGCTAGGCACTGCAGAATAGTGAGTAAATGATTTAAGTTAAATAAAATCTCAGTGGTTAATAATTCTCTGTTCTTGGGCCTTGAGCTTTGTTGTCATTTTTTTGAGAGCATTCATTCAGCTTCTGAGTTCCAACTAGAAGCCAGTCATGTCCATATGGACTTTATTCCTTTCCTACTTCATATGTTTAGCATCTTGGATCTTTCATAGGCTCATTTCCATCTCCTTTAATATGTTTTCTTTTATTACATTTCACATAAGCTTGACTGCCTAAACATGCTCAACAATTTAACTATTACACTGCTTTTATTTGTTCTTAGGTCTTCCAGTTTTGTCTTTGATAGATGCAAACAGCCCAGAGTTTGTGTTGCTTTTCTGTGGCTTCTTTTCTTGGCAGCTGTATGAGGGGGATTGAAGGCATGCTCTGGTTTTGACTCTCCCCTTCTTAAATTAAAGCACCTCTGGAGGCTGCCAGAGCAGAGATGCTGTGGGATGTAAGATTCCCTTAGGGAAAATAAGGGCTTGTGTTAACAAAGGGGCTGTGCTCTCCAGTGGAAAGGGGAGAGGGTGGAAGGACAAAGTGCCACTCCACTTTTGAAGGGGAGTTCACCCAAATGAGTTCTTGTGGCTGCTCCACAGCTCATATATGATCAGAACCGTGGAGAGAAACAAGACTGTTTTTTTTTCCACTCTTGTACACAGAGTTCCCCAAAACTTTCCCCGTAGAAGCATTACAGCAGTCATACGGTGAAAACTGCCATTTATGTCTGCTGTTTCTGAGTGGGGCTCAAGAGTGTCCTTTTTATGGCAAATTTTATTATCTCATCTTTTCATAGCTATGAATAAAGGCAGTGACCTGTCACTGTTGGGTTCATGTGGGGGCACGGGGGGAGGATTTGGTGTGCTGGGTGATCAGCAGAGGATTGCTGTGTTGAAGGAGTTCATGGATTCTATGGCCTTGTGGTAGAGAAGAACGAAACAAATTATGTATACCAAGTACTTTGGGCTTTCAGCTCTGAGGGGTGGATCTTACGCTCTGTTTAATTAATACCGAGATAAATTCTAATCCCGTGGTTATGTTTATTTCAGAAAAGTATCTCTGATATTTTGGTTCTGGTGGTGATTACCACATATCTGAAGTGTTTACCAAAATCTTCTATGCATTTACCAAAATTATGGGGCTTTAAATTTATCAATAAATAAATTTATGTATTTATCTGTCAACTGTTTGGAGAATCATTGTTAATGTTTAATGGCAGCTGTAGCCTTTTCACATCTTCTGTAAGTGCCTTCAAGAATTATTGTTCTCAGATGGCTGTGGAGAACAATCCGGTTTCAAATACTGTTAGTGACATGAAAAGTGGATAAAAATTCTTGTTTTCTGTCTTTTTTTTTTCCTTTTTTTTCCTCAGAAAGACATGGCATTACTTCTGATCATACACAGTATTTTCTTGTGGTCTGATTTATGCAACCATAGATTAAAGTTTGTCAGAGGTGGACATTTACACCAGCTTTAAAATTTTGGTGATGCCTTTTATACCTGGAAACTGTGACCACATTTCATCATCAGTTAGAAGAACAAGTTCAGCTGCTTCCATTGCCACTGCCTGGAGCTGTGTGTTTGTGCACTCATCCCTTTGTCCATTTGCACATACAGAATTAATTACTCTGGTTTGCTATGGAAACGGTGCTTTGTTGTATAGAAATAAGGACTAAGCAGAGCTGGAGGTTTAGAAAAGATGACAGGGAGTGTAAAGAATGCTATAGTTAAACTGTTCCTGAAATTTTGGCACAGTTCTTAAATTCACATTTGAAATGTGACACTGACTGAGATGCTGCTTGGTTCTTAGAGATGTTCTGTTAATTCTTTCATTACCTAAGCAAGCACATTTTTAGACACTAGTATGTTCTCGAATGTTGATCCTTTTCAAGAAATGCGATGCCTTGCTGTTTCCATGATCCGATGCCATTCATCTGCCTCTTACTTTTCCCTGGGGATATGTACTCTTGCCGTATTACAGAAATGAAGTAAGCATCACCTGTTGATGGAAGATAAAGGGAAGTAATACATTGTAGGCAAAGTTAAAGTTTAAAATTGAAGATTATGCTTTTGTGTGCCGAAGTATTAAGCTAGAATCTGCAGTACTGTTTGGTTTTACTTCCTAAAAATCTAAGTTAGTGTCTTAGCTCTGGTCAATAAACAGGAAACAGCCTACAAGTATTGCAGCTTAGTGTATGGCCAGAATGACTTAGCATTGAGAGATGATTAAAAGAAATTTACATATGTAGAGCATGGCTCATTATGGTCAGAATTTACCAGAGAAGTAATGAAGTAAATTAAAAAAAAAAAAAAAGAGGTGAGTCAGGTATGCTCTGAATTCAGATCTTTGCACATTTTTACATTATGGTTTGCAAGTGACTGTACCTAGTGGCTATCTCTGTCAGGCATTTCTTTCACAGGTAGTAAAACTGAAGAGCTGATGCTCTCAGCTGATTAATTTTGCTGTTTTTTGCAGTTAGTGGCTGAATAGAAGAAATATTCTGGACAGACTCAATCCCAGTTCCTCACTCACCATCTCAACTCCAATACAGAATCCAGATATTTTGATAACATGTTTACTTCTGCTATGTTTGCTGATGTACATAGTCAGTGAGTTGCTTAGTTGAGAGGAGAGACAAAACAAATTTTCAGCTTAAAATCCAAATGAGAAATGTTGTAGATAACTCTTGGAATTGTGAAACAGGTATTTTGCTGCATGAAAGTTTGTCCCAGTTGTTTTGATTGGCTTAACTAAAATAGGTAACTTCTTTCTATAGCCTTGCTTTTCTAAACTTGAAATCATCTCAGTTGTAACAAAAAACCTGTGCTTTGAGGCATGTATGTAAGTTCAGCATTGTTGCTGATATATGCTGCATCTCCACAGGAGGGCTCTGCTGGCACAGCTAAAACAGGCAGTGGGATGCTCCTGGGATTTCCTCCTACTCTTGTTTCTTTTCCATTTCCCCAGCAGAAAAGCAGGTGCTGGAGCTGCTGGATGCTGCCCTGTGTGTGTTGCAGCAGAGCACTGGAAACGTGGTTGTTGAGGAACCCTAAACTAGAAAGATGGAAATGCTGCACTGAGTGCCAGGCTTGTGCCTCCTTTTCTTATCAAGAAAAGGGCTTTGGGCATTTCTGGCAAAAACTAGTACATTAAAAAAGGCTTTAATTTAGTTTTTACAAGTGGTATTTTAATAATTAATAGAAGCTTGATGCTTACCTGTTTTTAATGGGTTGAACTGGGTAAAAAAATCCCGTATCATTAGTATATCTGATGTCCTAGACCAGTTAAGAGGTACGAGAAATTGAAATCCTGTCTATATGGAAATACAAAAGAGAAAAGAGAAACATAAGGGAAAACTTGAAAAGAAGAAAGCATACTATGCTTGTAAAAATAAAGGGGTTTTTGTTTTGTTTTGTTTGTTTTTGTGAGGACTGGAGGTTCCTTGACTTTTGTTTCATTTTTCGTGTTAAATCCATCTGTCAAGACCCAGTGCATGCTTCAGAATTAAAATGTCTGAAAACCATTAGTTCCAAAATATGCTGTTTATATTGCTGAGACATAATCCCCAGTCTTCTTGCTTACATTTTCTGCTAATTTGCAACAGAGTATAACTTTGGGCTCATCTGCAGGAACTCGCTTTGCAGAGGGCAAGATCCTTCCTGTTTCTTAGTAGCTAGAAGCCTGTATTATTTGGTGTTTAGAGAGTCTTATGGTCTTCTTGGTGTCTTGTGGTAACAGTTAATACTTGGTGGTAAGTGAAATCTTCTGTTACCTACAAGTTGTTTTCCATCTTGCTAGAGTATTGGATTTACCTTTATAGCAGTTAGCAAAACTTGACGTAAGTATTTTCTCTTTGGTATAGGCAACATTGCTGAGTCGTCTGGAACGAATATTTGAAGTCTGTTTTCCTTCGATTCCTGTTGCTGAAATTGAAGAAGAAATTAGTTCCTTGAATCATTTGTTGGAAGCGGGTGAAAGGCAGATAACAACTGAGGAGACCTTAGGAAGTACTGGGTAAGAAACCAAAATGCCATAAAATGAATTTGAACCACATATAGCGGTAATTTAAAATGAAGCGTTTGCTTCAAGCACTTTGAGAAGCCATGGAGTGAAAATTAGCTAGCTATCAGAATGCTTGTTCTCAGTGACTACATATGCCAGAAGTACTTCACTTAGCAACTCAGCAGCCTATCATCTTCTCTTCAGTGATATCTCTGAATTAACCAAATACGTCTTATTAGTTACACTTGCTATAAATTACTGTATTTATTCATGTGATGGTGAAGTCTAAGCAGGCTTTGTCCTGTCTGCTGTGGGCATTGTTTTCCTGTAAGAAGTCTGAATTATAATTGTTCTGAGAACACTGTGCAGTTTTAGTTCCCCTGGATATTGTGCTTGGGCATAAGTTTAATTGGAATGCATAATAAGTCACTTGCATTAAAAAACAGAATAAATATTCAAGGCTGAATGATAACTTGATTTATGTTGGGTTGTACAGGGAACTGATGGATGTATGGACAGAGCTGCAGGACATCCATGATGCATATGGACTGAGATACCAGTGGGGTGGCTCCCACAGCAACAAAAAGCTTTTGTGCTCCTTGGGAATTGACACAAGAAATATTGTGAGTCTGCCAGTAAAACTGCTTTTCTAAATAACGAAACTATTTTATACATAGAATCAGGAGGAAGTGTTTTGTGTCAGTGCCTTCTCCTAATTGCATAGTTGTACAGAATATGGTTGTTCGTGACAGACCACCTGGCAACCTTTTACTAATACAAAAAGTTGCATTAGCTTTTAACCATTGTGTTATAATTAACATAGTATTTATTCTGTGATGCTAACCTTACAAGTTATGTAGCATTGCAAAACACTTTCATCACTGACATAGAAACTCCTCAGTAAATTCTTTGTTGTTGTTGTTTTATCAGCTCTTCACAGGCAACAAGAAGCAGCCTGTTATAGTACCCATGTATGCAGCAGGACTGGTAAGCTTTTTTTGCTATCTCTTTTTGTTGTAGTTCCAATAACATCATATAATGAAATGTATTAAATGACATTAAACGCCAAGTATGCTGAAAGATCATTTTGTAAGTATAGTTATAGTTTGGACATCGGTGGAATTGCTAGAAGTACCAAATAAATAATTTTCATTATGTGTGCGAGCAGATAATTGACTTTAGGTGGAAGAAGTATTCAGTAAAAACAAGAAGATAAGGTTTGTGATTTTTGGTGTTCTGAGCAGAATAAATGTTCTTTTTTATTGAAAAATAGTGCACATATATGTATACACATACAAACCCACCTATATTTTCATATGATAATCCACAAATGGAATAGTAAAAAAATAGTTTACTTTGATTTATATTGGGCTGATTTAATTACATGGGTTAATTTTATAGAATGACTTCTGCAGTTTTCAGATGCATCAAGGTCAGTCAACTTGTGTACTGCTTCGGATGTAAACATGGTATTCTGATACAGATAATTAAAACAGCTTAGAGATATTGCAATTTTCTTCCTGTTTGTGAGCAGGATTATGTTTGCAACACATGCAATTATTTTTTGCATCAGATTGTTGTTGCTGATTAATTATCTCCTAAATTTTTTATATAGTTGTGCACAGAATAAGCCGGATAGCAGTGATAGTAGGAGTAAAGTGCTTGTTGCTTTCTGTTGCCACATCGCTTTCTGTGTTTCTCTGCTGTCCAAAATAAATTATTTGATTGGTGGGTAAATTCAAAGCTCCCATAATATAGTGTAGAAACATTTGTGGGACAGCTGGTCTTGACAAGTGACTTCCTGAAAATCATTTGGATGCTGTAGTTGCAAATTCTATGCTTTTATTTGGGGGTTTCTCATTGTTCTTGGGTTGCTGGCATGTCTCGGTGCAAACTTTGGGCTTTCTGTAGATCTTCTCACTCTGTTTTTTTTCAAGATCAGATTTCAGATGTTTTTCGTAATTCTACCTATATTTGAAAAGTTTGCTTAAAATTGAAAATGTGAGTTTATTTTCCTAATGCTTCTTAATGCATTTATTTCTATCTCAGTAATTATCATTCTTGGTATCATTCTGAAAACTGATAATTTGATTTGTTTCTTGTGGATTACTTGATTGTTGAAATGGAATGAATGCACACGTTGTACTTTTGTGATGGGTCATTTGATATTTCTGGAATAGTCAACACACAATTGAGAGGACAAGACATCGCCTTATCAAGTAACTGTTTTCTCCAGCTTAAATTACATTACTGGAAGTTGAAAGCAAGCTCCAGCTCAACACTTGGGTTTTTGTTACTGGCTCTAAAAATGTTCCTTAGGCTTAAGGACCCAGGATGATTTTCCCCTGCTCCATCTACTCCTGCTCCTCTTGATACAGTGAAAGTGTCCCAGAGATACCTGGTTACCCCAAGCCCTTAGTTGAGGATAGTACTACCTAGTAGTGTGTTCTAGTTTTTGGCATCTGCAGTTCTTGAAATGTCTGTAAATGCATGTGTCTGTGGGTGCATGTAATTTTTTTAAAATTAGATTATTTGTTTGCTTGTTTGTTTTGTTTATTCAGGGTATGTTAGAACCTACCAAGGAACCTTTGAAACCAATATCTGCAGCAGAAAAAATAGCTTCAATAGGACAAACACCTCCTGTATCACCAGAGATGAACACATGTGCATCTGATCAATTCCAGGTAAAAAATGGAGAAAGAAGGGTGAGGAGGGGAAAAGAAAGAATGAGGGAAATAATGGGATGCCTTGTCCCTTTGTTCAAAATATCTGGATGGTGTATTCAAAGATACCTGTATGTAAAAGGCAGGTGTTGGTTGTGTCAGATTGAAGTCCTGCTTTTGGATCTGCTTTTCATGTGTGACTGGGAGTCCCAATGATGAGGCTGTAGCAGTTGGTGGCCACCATTTCAGTCCTGATGATCCTTACTGTTACACAGCACTTTGCTCTCAAAGGCACTGGGCAGTTAGACAGATTTTATATGTAGCAAATCATCTGACCTCTGGCTAAGGTTCTTCATCTCTTCTTATTCTGGAGCTTATTGTTGGAGGTTGTTCTACATGTTGGTTAGCACTCGATTTTCTGAATTATCCTATTTATATCTATACTGTTCATGCTCATTTTCTTTTGCCCTTTCTTACTTCTTCAGAGTGTCATGAAAAGCAGCCCAGCTGCCTGGAGAGAGCTTTTGGGTGTGATCATTACAAGCTGACTTCTTGATTGTATGGATCCTCTTGGCCCTTTGTGCCAGATTTTATTGAATTACCTGTTACACACAGTTGCTTTGCTGGCTTCTCTGTCTTTAAAGTCTGATACAAAATTAATTCAGAGGAGTTTAGGAGTGAGCTTTTATATTTCACTAATTCTTTGTTGTTGTTTTGATGTAAGGATATTAGAGGAGCACTTGAATGCCATGCATGTGCAATGTGTGTGGTTGTCAACAAGCTAATGGGATATGCAGAGATCTCATTTTCAGTGTCATTACAGTGATACTCAGTACATATTCAGAGACTTGGCTGTGTCCCTTCTTAGTGCAGATCTTGTTTAATCCACCCAGTATCTTCAGTTACCTGCTATACTCGTGACTTCTGATTGAAGGCATTCCAGAAGGAATAATTCTTGGGCTAAGCCTAACCTTAACAGTAGGTACTTGTGAATATAGTGATGTTCTTGCAGTCCTTGCTCTACCACACTGCAGAGTATGACATGCTTGTAGCAGAGGAGAATTCTGTTTCTCTGTTGAGTAGCAGTTTGTCAGTGGGCTCAGAGTTGATGTTTTTTTGTACGGCAGTACACATTTGGTGCTTCCTGTGCTGCTCCCTCATATGTAGTGGAACTGAGCAGCTGGACAGGATGTAAGAAAAGGTAACACTAGTGATTACTGTAAAGTCTGACCTGAAGAAATCTACTGTGTGGTAAGAAAGTAGGAAAATGTTATGGTCTTTTTGCAGCATTCAAAGTTCCTTTTTTACAGAGAAGAAAACTTAAATTAAGCCTTGCATTAAAGATTGTAGAGAGCTGCAAGAGCCTGCAGAAGCAACATCTCTGACAAGTGCCATTTTCTCAGTTGCTTGACAATCATAGTGTTGAAAATAAAACCTCTACTTAGTAAAGTCTCTCTTTTTCTGTAATCATGAATTCCTGCTACAGAATTTCCCATTACTTGTCACAATTTGATAATCTTGTCCCATGACTTGTTCTGAAGAGGCCAGCTCTGTTCAATAGTTGTGGTCCATGAATACATCTGAGAAGCTTCTGTACTGTCTGTCTGCACTATTAGCATTAGATTAGCTTTTCCAAAATGACAAGTACTAAAATAAGCTTTTGGAGAAAAGATGGATTAGAGATTTGTAACCATTCAGAGCTCAGTTAGATGGTGCCCTGGAAGTTTCAGGGCATGAAGGATCAATTATCTGCCTCAGAGACCTCCTTTCTTTCTTGGTCTCATCTTCTGTCAATGATTGGCTCTTTCAGAATATTCCAGATTGTTGTGGTAATAAGATGATATGCCTGAGCATTTTGTTAGGAACTATGCTACAAACATTGTTAAATATTCAGTGGAAATACAGGCAGTTTTAGTGAGCTCTGAAACTTCTTATTCTAAAATTATTCTTATTCTGAAACGTCTAATTCTAAACGCAAGTGATTTAGGTGCAACAATTCAAATATCTCTCAAGTGTACCTGATTAATTTGTAATTATTTAGTTAAACTTGCAAATTCCTCCAGTTTCAGAATGATGATGTACTCCTGTTTTCAGAAACTTCAGAATATTGACATTCTCATTGGAATGAGAGCTGTGGTTGAAAGATTCATATTCTTGGCTGAAGGAGAAGTTCTTCTCTGTTCAAGGGCTGGCATTTATGGCACTTGTATACAGATTAGTGTCTGTGCATGTACATGTATGATTTCCTGCTAAGGGAGTAAGACTTTGGAAGACTGATGAGGCAAAAGTAATAGTGGAAAGAACATTTGCAGAAACATAGAAATGTTTTTGTTGTAGGCAAACAGTAAAAAGCATGCAGAGATTTAAAATTGAGAACTTTAGAACTAATAGAATGAGGTAAAAAGCAGCAAGTGAGCTGCAATGTTTCTTCATAGTTATGATATAAACTCTAAATGTTTTGCTTTCATTCCCTGCAGTGGGTCTCACTGAGGCTGTGGAAGTAGAGTGGGTGAATTTCCATCTGAGCCATTTAAGCTATAAGGACAAGGGCTTTGAAACTGAATTCTCAAGCAAGTTACTGACTGGTTTGTCGCATTAGTTTATTGTATAAAGAGGATTTTTATGGAGTTGCTCTCTTTTATATTTGAAGGTAGCATCTAAATTCTTCTTTGATCTATTGTTTATCTTGACAGTTGAGGGGTTCATTTCTCTGTTCCTCTGTGCTCATAAATGTAAGGCAGTAAATAGAATATGAAATAATCTCCTGATTACAGTTGCCTTGATCTAAGCATGGTGTCTCAAAGACTTCACAGGTCTGAAGTAAAAGGCTCTGTCAGGGCACATCAGGTGTAAGGAGTGGCTTGTGAAATAGGCACTCATTGATGGTGAGACCCAAGACAGGTGGTTTTCTCTTCTTTTTTATACAGCTCTAGTGGTCTTCTACATCACAGCCAAGTCTTCAGGCAGTGCATGCAAAATACATTCCAGTGTTTGTCTAAAGGTTTGCTGTCTGGGCTTAATGATGACTGCTTTTTCTTGATTTGATACTGTTTTCTGGTTAAACTTTATTTATCTGCTTCTCTTTGGATTTTTTGAAAAAAGTTGTCTAGATATTTCTGCTCTTCTGATATTGCTTCAAAACATTCTCTTCTCTGCATTTGGGACTATGTTTCTTTGGTAGGGTTACCTGCCAAGTTTTACTTAGTAAGTTTTATGTTGGAATGAAAATCTGCAGTGACCCAGACCTTTCCAGAAGAAAATTACCAGTGATTCTTTTCTGCAGGTGCCATTACAGCACATCTGCTTGCATGTAAGCCACTGAATTAAGGATCGGGTTATAATAGAAATATACGTCTTACACTTGCTGGCTATTAGGGACTGAACCTTAATTAAACCCTGTGGGGTGACAGTCTCTAAAAACACTTTTAATTACATAAGAGACCATCAGGACTTCTAACAATGACAGGTGCAAACTACCATATTATTGGCCACCAGCCAAAGGCTCCATCAGGAACTGCTCTCCAGTTATATGTGTGAGAAAGATCCAAGAGTGTGAGTGTGTGTGTAGCTTTGTCGACAGAGTAAGAAAGAAAGATTTGCAGGTAAGAGATGCTACAGAACTTGCTGTTCTGTTAGATGTTACAGCTCTGTAAAGGGGTTGTCTGAAAAGAGAAGTTTTCAGAACTGATATAATTTTGCCAATTAATACACACAACGAAATATATTAATTGCAGTAATTTCATTAATATAAGCCGCACCTTTTTCATTGAAGAATCCAGCCTACCCCAGTAGTGCGGCTTATATTCAGGTGCGGCTTATTTATGGACAATTTCAGGAGAATTGCCAAGGTGGAAGTACGAGCCGCAAGGGGAACAGGCATTCCCCGCCACTCAGCTCCCGCTGCTCCCGGCGCTCGGCGCTGCTGCCATTGCCGGCATTGCTCCTGCTGCCGGCGCTCAGCGCCGCTCCTCGCCGCTGCCGGCTACTCCCTGCCACTCACGCAGCCAGCATTTCCCCTCTCCCGTTCCCTGCTGCTGCTGGCACTCCCCGCCGCTCCCCACCTCCAGCTGCCTGCTGCTGCCTCCCGCTGCTGGCCAGCCCCTCCCGGCGCAGCCCTGGCGCTGCCTGGCCTGTCAGCAGCACCCCCACCCTGCCTCGTGGGAAAAAAAAAAAAAAAAAAAAAAAAAAAAAAGGTGCAGCTTATATTTGGGTGTGGCTTATATGTGGACAAATCCCATGGTCTTCCCGGCTACCCGGAAGTGCTGCTTATATTCAGGTGCAGCTTGTAATCATGAAATTACTGTACTTGCATGTAAAGCTTTTTCTGGAATGTTTATGGTGCTCACTTGTGGGATCCATCTAAATATTGACATTGTATTTCTATTGCAAGTCCTTTTATTCTTTTTGCCCAGCTTTAAGACAGCAAAATGCTTCCCTTGCTTTAATTTTATTTAATTTTCCTTTGGTAATTATTGGCACAGACACAAACATTTACATTTTACTCTTTTGGATTATAAGAGCTCTTACATAATACATTCTAAAATTACTTTGTGAAAACATCTCTCACATGTATCAAAGTGAAATATGATGCAGTAAAACCAGCAGGCATTTAAATTTCCTCTTTCTTACTTCCTTAACATTCAGAGTAGTACTCTGACAGCTGAGTAAGCTTTTCAATTTCTGTACTGTGTCTTGTAATCTAAGATGGAGGCCTCGAGGAGTGGAAGCAGTGTGCTCTATTTCTCCTAGACTGGGCACTTTTACTTAAAGCATGTTACTAAAATAATGCTTGCAGTAGCCTAACAGCCTCACAGTTGGAGAAAGGCTTAACATTATGTTCCCATTTGCAGGGTATGTTCCCATTAGCTGAGGTTTCAATGCCTGTGTTCAGGTGTCCCAGTGTAGTTTTCTTAGGGCTGAGGTAATTAGAAACAGAAAACTTTCTGTTTAATTTTGCTTTTACCTCTGCCTCCTCCATTTACTTTATTTGCTGCTGTGTAGACTGGGGCTTGCCAGCATCCTCTATAGGTGAGGGCTGCTTTACTTACCCTCTCTTTTGCAAAGTAGTTGAAGTTAGCAGAGTGGCCTCATCCCACATAGCAGACAAACATACTTGGTATATTCTCACTGATTTAGAGTCAGACTAGTTTTTTCCTATTTTAGGAAGAATTCATCACATCCTTTGCCTGTTCCTTGTCAAATCTGAGAGTCAAGCAATCATTTGAGGCGAGTGCTTAGCAAGCTGGTGGTGCCACCTTTTCTATGCAGCTCTGCCACACTCCTCAGTCCTGACTCAGGCCTTTGACACAAAATCTACTGGGTGTTTTCCTCTGTAAAGAGTTGGTAGGAAGCCACTTTGTTTCGATTTGAGTTCATTTTGCTCAGGGCAGAAATCTATTAAATTATCCTCGCTACCCTTTTCTTTTTCTACAAACTCCTTTTAATGTTAATATATTTTATGTGTGACAAAGTTTTAAAAAGCTACTGATAATAGTGATCATTACTTCATCAGGTGGAGCTTCCACACTGCTGACATTATATCTACATGCAAATTATTTCAATGCCAGTGATATCATTCCCAAAGCAAAATAAAAAGTGAGGAATCAGTTTCTTAACCTCCATGGAGAGAATACTGTTCAAGCTGTGCTCAGTAGTGAAAGTATTTTTAAGACACTGAATAGTAAATGTCTTGCTTAGAAAAATCTTACCTGTAAGTAGATACAGAAATCTCCAGCTCCCTTTGTTTTGCTTCCTGTAAGCATCTAGCACTGAGGAAATGCCTTTTACAGTGAGCTTAATTGTAGCTACAAAGCTACCTCAGGTTGCTACAGTCTCAATACAGTGAATCTGCAATTTTCATTGGTATCAGATGGTTGGAAGTTTTAAAATTTAAAAATGAAGGCTGATTTTCTACAGAAGTGAAGGTATAGCTCAGCCAGTGGAAGCTTAACAAGTACTAATGCATTTTTTTTTAAATATTGCTGAGAACATCCATTGCATTTATTCCATACTGTGATTGTTTTGTTAGAAGTTTGAGGTCATATTATTTCCCAGTGCTTCACAACAGTTGACTTCACTGGGAGACACCGGAGTGTAATGCACAGAAGTAGAAAGGTTAAGCTTCTTTCAGACATTTCTGCTACTGTCCCATCAGTTTGTGTCCTGAGAGTACAGGAGGACAGTGCTTGCAAGTCACACTGCACCTGAACACATGTCCCCTGCAGAGCATGGTCCCTGCTGCTTGCTTGTGTCCAAAAGGTTTAACAAGAGGAAATCAAAAGGCAAGGATGGGCTCCCAGAAGGAGTCAGTGTTTCCATACTCTTGTTCAAGCATTGCTGCCAATGGTTTGTATATAGATGAGGATGAATTAACTGTAAAGAGATAGTAAGTCAAGTCACAGGACTTTTATTTTTAAAGAGGGTGGAGTGGAGACGGTGTTGAGAGTTTGTCCCTCACATTTGGGGATTATGTTTCTTAAGAGCAAAACAAACCAAAAGAATGATGGATTGTTTGATAATAAATAATATATATGATCAAGACAAAGCATGGAAGCACAGACAGCTTTCACTGTTCTGAATTTGCCCTGTAATTGTGTATACGTAATATTTTATGCTAAGTGCCTCATCTTCCATGAGTAATAATGTAATTTTCAATGATGCCTTAAGGTTTGTTATTAATTTTGTATGTTTTTATTAATTTGCAAATGTTGTTTGAGTTAGAAGTTACCTAATCTGTAACAGAATTTAATGGACTTCCTGTGGTAGAACAAATCTTTGAATCTCTAGTGCATATTATGAAAATACACACTTCCCAAAAGCTGGGGCTTGATCATTTATCTTTTTTAGTGTTTAGACACTAAAGAATCTGTTGTTTGAACTGCTTTGCATTGTTGTAACCTGAACTGACTATAAAATCTGATTTCTGACTTTTCAACTCTAGGAATCTCTACCACCTGTCCAGTTTGACTGGAGTAGCAGTGGCCTTACTAACCCTTTAGATGGTACGTCTCTCCGTAGAGCCTCTAGCACCAGAGCTAGAGATAAGAAAGCTACAAAGTTCAGACAAACATCTATCTGCTGATTATTTTTTTAAATATATACACACATACATATATAAAAATATATAATACTTATTTCTTACTCCTAACTTTGGAAATTCAGGCTTTCTTTCTGAATAACAGTGCCCCTATGTGAAGTATTACATAGTTTGAAAAATATGAAGTTAAGTATTATTTTAGATTCCTGCCATATGCTAGTGACACAGTGGCAATATTAACATTTCATTATGTATAACTGCAGATTATAATGAAACTCTGAACAAATGAGCATCTTAGGTTGATGGGTTTTACTTCTTAGAAGTATTTTTCACCATTCAGCTATCTCTTTAGACATCCTCTGTATGACAAACTTCTGTATAGTGGCTACTTCAAAGCACAATATTTTAACCACAAACTGTTTGCAAAATAGACACTTCCTGAGCTGAAAGTTTTCAGATTTAAAGATAATTTTATATTTAAAAAATGTGACTTCATTCATTATCACTTTTGCTTACACTAAAGAGCTAATTATAGCTAATACATTAAAGAGGTAGCTACCAACTTACTTGTATCTGTATATAATTATCACCTAAAAGACCCTTCACCTGTGTCTATTTTAATAGCAAAGTGAATTGTGCCACTGCCTCCAGTGTCAGAAATGTAAGTGCATGCAAAGGAAATAAAGCACGTTCTGGAAACTTGTTTGATTGACAGACTAGAAACCTATCAAGAAACTCCTTTACAAGGAACCTGCTGAGAGCAACAGATTGATGACACACAAATTCAAAGTTAGGCTCAGATCAAGTGCATCTCTTGCTGCACTGGTGTTGCCACACTGTGCTGTTGCAGAATGTGTGGGGTGTAAGAGTTTGGATAGCAATATCATGGTGCTGAAGGAAAGCCTGGATGGACCCTTTTGCTGTTGTCTGGTGTCTTACTACTTCAGTCAATTATCATGCTTTCTTTTTAACAAAAACTTTAAAATGTATCTTGGTTTGATTTCTGTTTTAGTACTAAAGGGGAACAGTATAATTTGCCAGTGAGGAACTGGACATAAGAGTGTCATTTGTTACCCAGTGGTCACACTCCTCTAAGATAATGAGAATTAATAGCCTAAAGCTGCTAAATATTTTTTTTTCTTTTTGTTCTTTGCTATTTGAGGATCTGCTAAGTTTTCCTGGTAAAAGAATGGCTTTCAATTTCAGTGAGGGGAGAAAAAGCCCATTATATTTTAACTATCAGTTGACCTATATATTGTTTCCCTTTAACTGGTCACATCTCTCTCTGGGTCTTGCTGGTTCTCTTTCATTTTTAGATTGAAATAAATATTTCTATTTTAAAGTTACTAGTGTTGATTTCCTTGCTGTATTGTACATGAGGAAATGTGCACTGAATTAAGTTGTTAACATTTTAGAAGATACAAACTAATACTGTAAGCATTGTTTTCATGTCGATTTTTAAATTGCGTACTGAGTACTAATTATAACTTGCATGTTCAAGTGTGTGTCTTACCCCTTTTTACACATAAACCCCTCCCTTGGCTTACCTTCTATATGGCTGCCTACCAACACGGTCACTGAATTTCAAGCTAGTGGAGGTTCCACTCTTCTGAACCTTGATTTCTTTGGGCCCGTGGATGACAGTAGCTCTAGCAGCACCACCACAATCCCAGGTCAGCAGAGTGTTAAAACCACAACTGTAAGAATATAACGATTTACTAAAAGCATGAGCACATCACTTGACTTTCCTACAAACAAGAAGTTTTACATTGCCTTTCTCTAAAATGTCTCTCTACTGCATTTTTCCTTTAATCTGTGTTCTGTTTTCTGATGTTTTGTATCGAGTATGAAGTATTTAAAAGGTACTGTCAGCTCTGTATTTGTCACCTGCTGAAGGAATGAATGGCTTTTATGCTCTTGCAAATAAGATGTTAAAACACTTGTTTCAAATGAGAAATTCCTGTAGTTAACTCTTCTAAGCACTTAAGGAAATTTGAAAACTGGTGTAGATGTGGCAATTCCTAAAACATGGGGCTTGCTGTCTTCTCTGAGTGCCTCCAAATTACAGGATTATGACGATTTTTGGAAGCCATGTGTGAATGTAAATTCATCAAACTTGATACATCACAGGCCCAGAGGTCATGGACTACTACTCATAATACAGTGAAAAAGGTGTTTTAACAGTCTTTATAATAGAAAAGAATGATAGTTGCATGTTTGTGGGATATTAGAAGTTCATTAATGTTAATTTTGAAGCCAATGCACTTTATCTGCAACTTACTCCGTTAAAAAGGAGATAAAAACACCACTCTCTCATTGTGCAATGTGTGAAAGTAATTTAATTCATTTTTCATGTGGTTTTTACGTGCTCTGAGTATTTTGCTTGAGCTTGTGAAAACCTACATTTTGAATAAATTTCTGCAGGAATTTCAGGGAACACTTTGGGGATTTGTTCCAGTGCATAGGTTAAGTTGATAAGGCAAGTACTCCTTCAATACAATGCCTGAAGCCATGATAGTCAATTTCTTCATAAAAAAGATATTTTTCCTCTTAGTGATTTTAATTTTTAAATCCATTCATAAGATATTTGGGGTTCTCCCACATTTCAAATAAGTGAATGTTATTATGGTATTTTTTGTTTTCAGAAACATGCTTTTTTAGTTTTAAAATCTAATCACTGTAAGCAATTTTATGGCATGGCAATCTAAACAACTTTTTATTCCACTCTTGAGAAATATCATTATCAGATGAAAGAGGGCAGATTTGTCATGGAAGTGACAGCTAGCAAAGTCAAGGTGCAGATTCTTTTGTAAGTGTGCACAAGTCCACTGCCATGAGTCACCAGTGCCCAGAACACGTATTATTGCTTGTGTGGTTGGGTACATGCATTATTGCTTGTGCAGAAAGTGTGCACACTGGAAGGAGTTACTGGAGGAATACTCTTAGTCTTTTATGGCATTTTTTTTTTTTATGCTGTTGTTCCATCAAGTTACAGGTATCACCTTCTATGGTATGCCCTATAGTGCGCTCCCCACTCCCCACCTTTTTTTTTCCCCCCTTTCTTTCTTTTGGTTTGGCTTTGGGTTTTTTTTCTTACTCACTTGTTTCTGGGAAAGTCATTTGTTTCATGGCTTGCAGCTCGTGTGTTTGTGTGTGTGTTTAGGAGCTTTGTGTGGGATTTGGTTGGCTAACTTTCCTTCAATATCTCATTAAGGTTTTGCAGTGGTTTCCTTAAATATTCTCTCATCATCTGAATAAAATGGAGAATATGCAACTCTTAAAAAATATATAAAATAATTGAAAGACAAATGGCTAGATTTTTTTTTACTTAAGGCAGATACTTTTATTAGTAGAAGTTTATTCTTTCTTTGGAGACTTAGTTTTACTTGCTGTAGATTGACATTGGATTCTTCCCAGTCTAATTTCATCAGTACTCAAAATAACTTTATTAAAAATTTTCATTCCACATTATGAACAGGGAGTTGCTCATTCCTAGTGTTTTCCCACAGATTTAGTGTACTGTTTTATTTTTTATGTAAATAGTTTAACGTAAATGCAGCTGAGTAAGAGGTGCCTAAAGAACAGTAAATTGAGCAGTGACATCCCAATACAGGATTGGAAATGGGAATATCTAAATGATGTAACTTACAAGATTGCATTTAATGTTTGTTGCAGAGTTGCATGTCAAAGGGCTCCTTCCTTCAATTAGCTTTCCAGTTTGTACCTTAATGGGATTTCACAGGCTTCTGCAAGTCAAAGTGTATTTCTTCAAGGCTTTCTCTCCCTGATTGAAAGTGGATATTTTATGGAATATTTGGGCTTTTTCTTATTTCTAAGTTCTGTAAACATCTGACATTACTAGAAGTCTTGGTATACTGGTCTCAGGACAGTACATATTTTGATATTTTGCATGGAATTGGATCAAATCAATTGTGAAAATCCAGACCAAAAAAAAATGTACGTTAAAAGGATAACTGATTAATTTCTACTCAACTCATATTATATGGAACAGATCTTCCACCTCTTGCAACTTAACAAGATGATTTTCTTCATTTTGCGTTTTGGTCAGCTTAGTGTCTCACAATAAAAGAACTAACTTGTGCCAAAAGGATAAATGGTCAAGACACTGCTTGTGGAGAGCTCATACAAAGCAGGTTTGAGGATGATTAACATCATCTAGTAACACACACAGTGCTGCGGTTACTGTTGGTAAAGGCAGGACAGTAGGCACTGGGGGTTTTTTTAAGTACTCTTTTGGTGTTTCAGGAATACTTTTAAAAGCATCTTGATCCTGGGAAGTAAGCTGGATACAATCATCAGCAAACATTAATAAATGCTGGGTTTGTATCAGGGCCCTGCATGGGATCATCAGTATTTGCCGTGTTTGTTCTGCAGTAAGATGAAATGCTTTTGTGTTGTCCACCTCAACAGGCGCAGGTTTGACATCTGCACAGAGGTGTCTGTAAATAAACGCTGTGCATATGAACAAATATTCTGTGCTGTCTTTGAAAAACACCTTGTGAATGGCACATATGCACAGTTCATGAAACCCATGAAGCATAAAATATCTGAAACTGTAACTAGGCAAGTATCAGGAGTTTAAAATGCAACAAAATTTGTTGTAACAGTCTTTCCTCTTGATTTATTTTGGTAAATCTAATTCCTAGAGGGTTTTTTTTAAGAAATAGTATGTAATATATAAAAATCCTGGAGCTACTTCCTACTGAGATGTGATGCTTGATACTAAACAGATAGATGTGTATTTTTTGCATATAGGATTCTATTGTTAGCAGTGTTTTCAGAATGCTGTCTGCTGCTAAGATTTTTAAATCCATTTTCAACAAATGTGATTTTAAAATTCAGCATCTGACCTCAGATGTCTGAAGCTAGGAATTTAAGAATGAAACATTCAGATCTAAATGCATTAAAAATACTTGAAAGGTGGAAAGGAAGCACAGACTAAAAGTTTTGGTAGTCCTGTGCATATTAGTATGCAACTTCTTTTTAATGCCATTCCACTTCTAAGTTTCATGAAAACTGCTTTTCCTCACTTAAAATTTCAACACAATCCCTAGTGAAAAGCCAGATAGTAAATGCACTCTGTTGCATGCCAGTGTTGTTTGTAATCTCCAGGTGAAGAGTTGGTCCTTGTTAGCATGCAGTGTTCTTTTAATAGAGGCAGTTTAGCTGAAGTAGTTTAAACAATCCATTTTGACACAGCTGACATTTTTATGGAGGTTTCACTCTGAAAAGTCAATCAGACTGGTTTTGTTTACTCACAGACTGAGACCTTGTATGCCAGACTTGATCCAAGGTGTGTGTTTTGTACTACAACTAAAAAAGCTGCTGAAAAAGGATGGGGAGAGAGGGTGATGCTTCAGAAATGCAAACATGTTCTGTCATGTTCTTTTCATGTATCTTGAAATTATAAATGAATCAGATGTTTACAGAAAACAGTCTCTACCAAGTTGGACTGTGACTAATTATGACTCTGCTTCCCACCAAACCATCACTGATTATTATTTTTATACTATAAGGTGTGGATCCTGAGTTGTATGAATTGACAACCTCAAAACTGGAAACTTCCAATGCAAGCAGCAGAGTGACTGATGCATTTGCAAGGCTTATGTCCACAGTGGAGAAGGCAAGCACATCCACAAGGTACATACTCTTCATTGCACATTTTTCTTCTAAGGGTGGCATGGAAAGTGAGGCATGAATGTATGTGCAGTTTAGGGTGGAAGTTCTTGAATGATGAAAAGGTTTTGAGTTTTGAATTTTAAATCTAAAGTTCACTGTGCTGTAGTTCTTATTTAAAATTGTCTCAGAACTCTATAATGAGATGGGTAAGAGTTTAATAGCTGAAGGGAAAAGATCACCAGCATCTATGTTTAGAAGGTAAAGACTGAACTGGAGGAAGCAACTTTCTGAACACCAGAGCTGATTCCTGAGAGTGGCATGGTAAACTGGACTAAGTTCAATGACCTAGGGCTGAGACAGAAGACTCTCCTTGGACTCTGTGTAATTTATAAATACAGAATGTTCCACAAGTAGAATGATAAGACTAATGATTATGACTGTATTTGTCCCTTCACAGATATTTCTAATACCTGTCAAAACCTCATTGACCAAACATCAGTATAATTTTGCTGTTGCAGGTTAAGGATTGAGTGTGTATTTGGTTTAGGATGTCATTTCTGCTTCAGTGGAGCACATGTGAAGTAGCTTTGTGATTTTCTTATGGGTAGTATCTATAGAAAGGCTTTAGACATCAAATGGCTACCTTGAGGTCCTCTCTTTTTATTTGGTACAGAATAGTGTCTCCATTTATAAACTTGTATTCTTTGGGTTTATTTTATGTATATCTTAGCAGTAGGATCCTAGATTGTTTTAACATATAATTAATGTTTGTGCCCATTAAAAGAGATGCTGAGGAATCTTTAACAAGTAAACCTTTGTTTTTTTGAAGTGTGTGCCTCAACGTGCAACAGGTAGATGTTGTACATATCTTCAGTCCCAAGTGAGCTTTAGGGTTTATTCTTTACTCTTGAACCAGATGTGTTTTCATGCAACAGCCCTTAGGAAGAGGCACAGTAATGGTGGGATGGAGCTGGCTTGCTTAAAATGACTGATTTGTGATTTTCAAGATTTCTTTTCAAGCATGCTCTTTTATTGAAAAAGCTATCTTCCTAGTTTTCCTGCAGTGAACATGAAATCAACAAGCCATGAAATTTCAAAGGAGAACCAGTAGAGGGAACTCCCCACTTCCATGCTGATTTTTGGGTCTTTTAGATTGCCTCTTTTTCTATCCAATGGAGTACACATTCTGCATACAGATACTGTAGTGGAAGTTTGGCTTTCAGGAATTAAAAAACATAGTTGCAGTTGAAATACTTTTGTGTTATATTCTAAGCTTAATTTTAAAGTAACCACAGCAGGATGTGCAAACTCCAAATGTATCTTTATTGTATCTGCACTCTTACCTTGCTTTAAGATATCTTAGCTTTTTGTTTACAAAGGATCTTTGCTTAAATGAATGTTGACCCTCATTTTTCTGTATTGTTTTTTTGATACGAGGAGTTTGGTTTTTTCCCAGTGCTTCCACAATGCACTTGAAAGCTCTTACTTGTGCTTTTTTAAAACTCTTTATCGAGATATCAGAGCTCTTCCCCTGTTCTGGGGAGTATTACCAACAGGAATTGGTTCTAGTTCTGTGACATAGCAATATATCAGGCTGAGGACCTCTCAAGGATTAGCTGTTTTCACAGTTTAATACATTTTGTATGTTTTTATCTGTATGTTTTCATGTCTTTAACTCTGAATTAAAAAAATATATATATATATATATCAGGTGCTTTTGCTTCTTGATTTCATGCTCCCCAAAAGAAAGCAGTCTGTTTTTTCAAGCTAGAAACTTTCTGAGAAGTAAGAAGGTATAGCCTCAGCAGTATGCCAATAGTGTGGCACAATGTTAACTTTTTGTAATAAATTTGTTTCCTTCTCAGTTTTTAAAATTCCTTTGTAATGAACTGGAGGCTTTAAAATAGGAGTGGCTAGTTCCAGCCAGGTCAATGAGAATGAGGTTTATGCACCAGCCTGGAAATGTTAACTGTTAGACACCTGTGGTAACTGGCTGAGGAGCACAAAACCAATGGACTAGGATCACTTTGATGGTGACTTCAGTTGTACTGAGGCTATCTCATGTCTGTAACTTGGCTGAACTCAGGATCTTTAGGGTAAAGTTTAGAGCGAAAAATACCATTATTCAGCTGTAGGATGCCATGTGAAGAGTCGTCTTTGTCTGAAATAGCCCTGTCTTTAGTTGCAAAGCCATGTCTTGAACCAGAAAGTCATTTTCTCAGCAGGAAGGTATTGGGAGAGGAGGGGAACTTCCCCTTTAGCTTGAGCCTGAAACCTTGACAGCAGCAGTAAGTGAGGGATCCAGTGCAGCATTCCACAGAGAGTCTCCAGCCTAGGTTCTATAGAATTGGCAGAGATCAAAAGTTTATCTGCTGTCTTTTTGAAGGAAAGCAGAGCACTAACACATTTCCAAGAAATGGCCAAAACTCCCATTTAAACTGGAAATACTCCTTGGGGATGGTGTTGGATTGAGCAGGCTAACTCTTAATTACAGAGTGGGTTTGGTTTTTT
>VRYO01000168.1:2153425-2174634 GCA_009812075.1 Sialia sialis | reverse complement strand
GGCCTTGCTGGTGTTATCCTGAAAACCCTTTGCAAACAGGAGAGGTGACTGAAGCCCTGAAAGAATTGAATGCTGCAGGAAGGGGTTGGAATGCAAAACAGTACAGTGACATGCAAGTGATGGATGGACAAAGCATTCCCTCTTTCTTGCTGGATTTTCTTCCAGCAGCTTTCCTGCTTGTCAGACTGGTTCATTTCTTGTGGCTTAGTGTTAACATGCCTTTGAAGAGGAAATTTAATGCCTACAGGTAGAGGGGCTGGTACAAATGCTTGGTTAGGGGTATCCCTCTTGTCCTTCTTGGGAGGGAATGTAATCTAGTGTAAGAGAAGAGATGGATGGGGACAAAGTGTGCTGTAGAGGATTATTTTGAAACCTGAATGAGGCAGAGACCTTGTGTTTAATCCAGGGATGGGTCCTTTCATGGTTTTGTAATCAAAAGTTCTGATTCCAAAGTAGACAGAAGTAGTACAGCTGCCACTGACTGTACACTCACTTAGGTGTCTGTTCTTTAAGCCATGGCACCTAGAAATGAGGAATGCACAAGCAGGAGAAGCTCTGCAGGACTCCACTCCACTCATCAGGGGTCAGCAAAGGAAGCTCTTGGCAACAGGAGCATATTCAGCAAAAGTGGTGCCTGAAGTTAAAGCACTGCTATTTCTCTTGCGTCTATTAAAGGACATCACAGCTAGTAGTGAGTTTGCTAAGTTTCAAGGGCAAAACCTGTCTGATGCTGCTGCTTTGTCTTTTAAAATTAGACAGTTAATGAGTAACTGTTTAGGGTTACCCAGGTGATGTTTGCTGCCAAAAGTGTTGCATGTTACCCAGAAAGGGTACTTTCACTATCCAGTTTCATTGAATTGCAGAGGAATCTGCCTCTCTCCATTGAGGAATGCGGAATTTTTGTCCATCTCACTCCTTTCTGCACTGAGATGATTTCAGAAAAGGGTTTGAATCTCATTTCCAAGTGGTTGTGTTTATATTTCTGTCTTAGTTAAGCAGTTAAGCAGTGGTTGCTGTGTTAGTGTGTTAGCTTCTCCTGCTTTATAGATACATATTACATTGCACTGGAGTACATAAATTATTGCTGAGGGGAATATTCCAGCCAGAAGGGGAGCAGTCTGTAACTGGGTGAGATTGACATCTCACGGGGCTTACTGGTGTGTGTGTTCTGCAGAGAGAGCAGCTGGTACAGCAGGAGTGATGGCATTGTCCTGTGATAGGTGCTGCATGTGACCATGCAATGAAACACAGCACTGCCTCTGGGACTCAGCAGTGCCATTTCTTAGCATACTGTGGTTGAGTAGAGGAGGAAGAGGAATATAAATAGCAAAGAGTGTGTGAGCTCCATCTTGCCTGATGAACAATTACAGGAACATCTCCAAGGCAGCCCTCTTCCCTTGGCTTCTTCTGTCAAACACTCCTTTGTTAGCTCTAAGTCCTTGATCATCAGGAGGTTGTACCTTTAAGAGGCTTGTGGTAAGTGATTATTAATGGTGGCACCAGATACTGATAACACAGTGATGGGTGAGAACCACATTTCAACAGCTCAGAGATAGTCCTTTGAGTGCAAACAGAGCTGACTGTGAAGTTTTTAGAGGAGGCACATACTAGCTCTCTGCTTCTTCCTTCAGTAAATCCAGCACACAGCTTTGTTTATTCTCCAGAATTTGGTAATCTGCCTAGTCAGTAGCTCGTGAAATTCCACTGCAGTAGAGAAAAAAAATTGCTGTTCTGTGAAGGTAAGTCAGTATTTAGACTACCTCATCTAGAGAACTTTCAAGTGGGAATTTCAAGTAGCAAACAAAAGTGAATAATTCAGTGTCAGCACAATGATCAGTGATGATGGTCAACACAATCATTAGATGTCAAGGATGCATTTGACTCCAGCTCTTTTTTGATTCTAGCTAAGGAATCCTGTGGAAGCAAACGTAGCCTCTTGCTTACTACTGGTCTCTGCTAAGCTGAGGAAACAATCCTCATGGGGGCTGACAAAAAGTACATGCTGCTTCATGACTGGAGTAGACATTGTCCTCTCATAGGCTTGGTTTAAAGTTTATAAATAAGAGCAGATACAGAAAGGAGATTTCTGAAGTGTTCTAGGGGAAAGGAGTTTCTTTGGGTCAAGCATTTTGTCTCAGCTTTTTTTTTTTTTTCCCTGAAGGTGAGGGAGTTTATTCAGTTGGAATTTCTTACATCATTACAGGATTTAGCAGGTGCCTTTTTGAAACTGGAATAATGTTTGATGGAAAAAAGTATGGATGTTTGGGCAAAGGAGTGGGGTCTGTAGCAGTCTGAGCCAGGCTTCATTTTACTTGGGAAGTGTGAGTTTTTTGCATTATAGTGAGAACCCAGTGACATGGATTCAGACTTGTTTATTCATTTGTGCTCAGCAATTCTTGTGAATAATGCAAAAGGCAAAGTAAACTCTAGTGATTTCCAAACTGCTGTATGTATCATGGCTACTCATACTCCTGCACTCCAAAAAAGTAGATACTTATTTGTGAGGCACCTTCTGCTGCTGCTGAATCTTGAGGGGAAAAAGGGTTTTGGGATCACAGTGTAGAGTGGCATGATGTGCAGTCTGAGAACAGTCATGTTGAAAACACAAGTGCTTTTTAATTTATAATTATTGAGAAGTAACTTAGGAGTTTCTTAGTGTCCTTTCAAGATCTTTTCCATGTTATTTTGAAGAATTTTACCAGAATTAGGGAATTTAGAACTAATGCTCCAACTGTTCTATCTCTAGAATGTGGGCATGGTTGTATCTTCAAGTGAGTCTTTTGACTCTTGAAGGTGCTGGAAAAAAAAGAAAAATCTGTAAAAATTATAATTTGAATAGGATGTTTTTTGCGTATTGCAACACTGTACACAGGAATATTTTGCTGACTCTCTCTCTTAATACATTATTAGTAAGCAGGTAGGTATTATAACATTAGACTACCTTCAAGTAGCTTACAGAAGTGCCTGTCAGTGGGAGGCAAGCTGACAGAACATTGCTTCAATCAGTGATTGTTTCAGTGATCCCAGGGATATCAGGTACTGGATTAATGCACTTTGTTCTTTTTCTTCCCAACAGGAAGCCTAAAAAGGAAGAACACCTTAGTGAAGAGGCTGCCAAGGTGATTTCTAGCCTTCCTGACTTAACTTTCATGCATGCCAAGGTGTTGATGTTCCCAGCCACATTAACACCTTCAACAAGCTGCCAAGAAAAGGTAGACTAAAGTGATGTGAATTGGACATTTTCTATTGATTTTTTTTTCTTCCCTCTGCGGGTCATAAAAAGCAATCTTGCTTTAATTAAAAAAAAATATCAAGTTCAGATGATTTGTTGGTAAGCAGCACTAGAAAGGTATACATAGTAATGTATATTTATTTACATACTGGAGTCCTAAATTTATATTAGAGAAAAATGTAAATAATTGGGGGTAAATCTTTTTGAAGATCTATTCTTTTTGTTGTGCTGGGCTGTATACATTTATGTCTTTGTGAAATACACTGGTGGTGTCCTTCTTAAAAAACTTCTAAAAGTTAAAAAAAAGTCCTATAACACATAATGAAAACTCCAATCTTCACAATCTGAAGTTCCCCCTTAAGACTTTCAGATTGCATTGAGCAACGTTTTCTTTTCTGCATATATTAAAATACTTCTTGCTGGAAAAAAAAAATCAAAAGGTTATGTTGTCCCTTTTGTAGGTTTTTCAGTAACTGTTTCTTTAAATCCCAATAATTTCTTTTGTGTTTTAACAAGCTTAAGATGTATTTTTCCTTTTCTTTTCCTCCATCCCCTCCCCATCTGATTGATTGGCTGATCAGCCTTTATGTTTTTGAACTTCAATAGTATGGCTCTGTCACTATATAGCCTTTTGAAAGGTATGCTATCAGTAACTTCTTGTTCCAGTTATGGATTACTGTCTAAACACTTGATTTTTAATTTTTTTTTATTTTTTTGTCATTGGAAGGTTGTCTGCTTTTAATCAGTTTGATTTGAAAAAGAAGGACCAAAACAATATGAATGTCTTACAATGAAATTTACCTGTTAAAATTTTTTATGTTCTGTTGTACCACTATTCCTGTTTGATTTTGCACAGTGTAAAATGACATAATCATAGATTGCTATGGTTTTAGGCTGTATATACAGTAAAAAACTATGGGTTGTAAATGTCTGGGGAAATTCCTATGGAAAAAAGAGAGCTATGTCGAAGAACCTCTAAAAAGGTCAATATGCATGCCCAAGGTCTTTTGAGATTTAAGTGTGTAAATTTCCTTTTAGCTTACACAAAATAAAATAATTTAAAAGATACGTATGTTTATGGCCTGCTATCTCTTTTTAAAGAATGTGTGCATTACTCACTTCTCTGTTAGTGGTAAAATTGATGCGTTGTAGGACCTTCTGATTTGTGTTGCTCAGTCTTACAAACCATACCTGGCAGGGTCCTGCGGATTTTCCTTCAATTCTCCCATCTCTTTATCATGTTGGGAGTCAGTCTTTTACTTCTATCCCCAGTTTTCCTTCTGGCTTGTAGTGGCTTATGATATTTGGGATTTGTGACTTCTTCAAAGTGATTGGCAATACTCAGCTGTGAGAAACACCAGCTATGGTGAGGTGAGACACCAACTGGGTTTGCTGATTTACAGAAACACAGCAGTCACTGAAGTCTCTATTCATATTAGCTGGCACTGGCAACATCTCATCAGAGGGTCTCGGTGGACTGGCTGCAGGTAAGGCATGTTCTGAGTGCTGCTGTTTCTTGATGGTGCATGGACACAGACTCGTTCATGTTTTTACTATGTGCACAGCTCTTTAAGTGGTCAGTAGTCACCACCAGTTCATCACTTAACATCTAATAGTGAGAAGTCTAGTGTGCTTTTTTTGTCTATTATTTGAATTCTTTATTGTCTTGAGAGCACTTGGGTCAGAAGAGCCTGAGTTTGATGTCTTCAGCTGGGTAAGTTCAAGGGTTGTCCTTGCAAAAGGAAGCTTTTTTCTTCTTGAAATGTCCTTGAGGGTCCACTGCTGGAGTTCCATCTTTGTGAATGCAGGAGTTTCAGTGAGTGGTGGCTGCTCATAGTTGAGAGAGCGGTTCTTATGGCTATGGTAAAGTTAATTTGTAAAGGCTAAATTGTCTGCTGCTCAGAATTGAGAGAACAGTTCTTATGGGTATGGTAAAGTTAATTTGTAAAGGCCAAATTGTCTCCTTTGCCCTCTAATTAGTACTGTAGCATACAGTGATGTGGTATCAAACTGTACCTTGTTGTAGCAGAAAAGGTTTAAGCAAAAACCATCTGCTTTACCATGTAGCCCCAAACCCACTTCTGTTTGCTGTTTCTGCAGATTGTCATTACAGCACTGACTTTTCATGCCTGTTACATGTCAAAATGAGCTTTGCTAATCTTCCAGGTTTAGCATAGTATTCTTTAGTGCATGCTTATTATATCATTCAGTTCTGGTGTTGGGCTGCTGTAGGTTAAAATTGGTGCCTTTGTTTCCGCGACTGTGGTGTGTCCCTTGGAGCTGGAGCAGTGGGATAGCTGCAGCACAGAGCTATAGCTATTGTTTCAAGGAGAATATGTTTAGGAGCTGACTCATGATCCTTGTCTGGCAGCGAGTGGACTGAAGTATTAAGGAGAGGTGGGGGTGGAAGTGCCAGCTGCAAGTTGATCTTTAGTCTCCTCACAATTGCCTCCAGAGGCAGCTGCCCATTTGTCTTCCAGTCTCCGAGTGCAGTTCTGGTGGCCTGCCATGGATGGGGGAGGGGGAAAAGGAGATTTCTATTGTGACTGATGTACCAATCTGAAACTTTGTGAAACCTGGTACTAGCCAGAATGTGTTTATGGGGTTTTTATGTTCTTTCTGCATCCCACAGACCTTCACACTGCTGAAAGATGTAAAGCTTACTTCCAAATTCAGCCTTTTGGGATAGATGCTGCCTGGCTTAAAATGTAGGACTGCTTTTTTCTCCTAGTTTAAGCCTCCATTTTTGTTGTTGGTGGTGATATGGACAGACAGGATCCTCTTGCCTCTCTCCTCTGTCTTGTACAGGCAGCTTCGTTCATATGCAGAAAGTTTTGCCTAGCAGATTCAGCTGCATCGGGGTTGTCCTTCCATGCTGCTCCCATTGACACAACGTGCGTTGTCTAGTTTAATCTTGCCAGTAGCCTCACGGGCAGGAGGGCAGTTGATGCTTTGTGCACATTTGTGTTGCTGTTCATTGTCACCACACATGTCAAGGTGCATCACATTCACCCCAGAGCTGGTGTCACTGAGGAGCAAGTGTTTATGTGCCTGTCCAGCACAAGCAGCAGAGGACACCTGGTTCAGATGCAATTCCTGACTTGGCGCGTGGCCATAAAGCAAAGTCCAAAGATCCCACTGTGAAGTGAGCTGCAGGCTCCTGAATGACTGCTAAGATGGGCTGGGCTCTGCTTGTGTTATCTGAAAGGCTGTGCTGTGAGACTTGAGGGTTCAGATCTGCCTTACCCAGGGCCCCACCACCTGCTGCAGGTGCTGGCAGTGTTGGACTGCCCACAGCACCTGGAACCTTGACACCTTCTCAGAATATTGGTAGCTCAGCAAATTCATTTTTAAATGCCAAAAGTAAAGCTTGCAAATAGTGTGTGTGCGTGTCCTCAAATGCAGTGAGTGTGCACTGAAGTTAACTCTTCATCACTTTGAGTTGTTGTACAGAATTTTGCCTGGTGATGAAATCATCGTGTGGGAAGTTTTGTTGCTGGGAAGTTTGGCTGCTGCACATGAGCTTAATATCTGGTGGGCTTTATAGAGATATAGCTCAGTGCAAGTAAGATGAATCACCCTTGGTCCAACAATTTACATTTTGTGCTAGTTCTGTAACTCTGCATATTTATCTTCTAAATTTCAGAGCATATTGAAAATACAGGATAGTTGCAAAATACACTTGAATACAATTTATAATAGCATATGTCATCTAATAATTGGATAGTACCTGCTAGGAGCGTGTGCTACAAAATCAGAGAAGTTTTTTATCTTTGGCCTCTGCCAAAGAGCATAGCCCCTAAAGGCAGGCAAGCAAGCCTGATCTGCTCCCTCCAGAGAGCCTGGAATGCAAAAGCAGATAGGAAGAAACACATTTAAATTCAGAGGGCCAAAAACAAGGGGAGGAAGAGCTGGAAGAAAACACAAAGCAAGAGCTCACCAGAAGCTCTGGGTAGGGGAAATAGGATGGTGAAGCAATACTCAGAGTATAGGCAGCTGGGATAGCTATAGGAAGAGCAGATGGTGGAGAAAGTGGGATACAACCATGAGGAGCAGGAGCGTTTGGAGAGAAGGGAAAGCCTAGGCTAGATTACAGGTGCACACACTGTGCCCACTGGCTGCTTTCCTCCAAAACCTGGAACTGAGCCTCAGAGATGCAAGGGTCTGAGTTCCTGTTCTGCAGAGGAAATGTGTCACAGCCGTGGGGTGAGTAGGAGCTGCATTACCACAGCCCCGCTTTTGCTGTCAATTATTGTTGGTAGAGAGCTAGGCTGCAGATTAAGGGGTTTAAATGCAGCCACTGGTGCCTTGTTGTAGCATTGATACAAGTCCAGATGTTAGAAGACCTTTTTTGAAAACTATTTTTAGATAAGGAGGTACATTATAGTTCCTCACTGTAGATATAAAATCAAATCCTCCAAAGCAAAGCTCTGCCATAGATTTGGAACTGCAGCTTCAGTCCTGTCCTGTGTCTGCAATGTGACAGTTATTGCTTACATATCCTCCTGTCTTCACCTGATCCTTGCCTCGTGACCTGTGCAGATTTATTCTCTGAATCAGTGTACTGCAGTGAAACTTCTCTGAAGGGCCCCTGCTTCCTGTGGCTGAATGGAATGGGTGGCCCTATGTGGAAATTGCAGAGAAGGCAGAGTGCAGTATGATGCTGTCCTGGCTGGAAGCAGCTGGCCATGCCAGCTTTTTTTGCAAGAGGTCACTTGTGCACTTCTGTCATTTGGTACCCAGCATGAGTTGCCCGATTGAGATGTGCAGAAATGCAAATTTCTCTGGGATGTGGCTTAAGCAGTTAGGAGTTTTGCTTGTTTGATACTCAGTTGTGGCTCTGTGGCACTGGGGGTCAGGTGCACGTGTGATGCATCCAAAACTATGGAGCTCTTGTTTTCACCTTGTCAACCTGTACTTAAAAATGTAATATATGTTGTTAATGCTGTGTTACAGACAGACTGCAAAGATAACTCTTTGTCAGCAATATCTGAGAAGGACTCAGCTGGCACAGGTCTCACACACATCTCAGAGGGGTAAATCTGACTTTCTCATGTCTGGATTCATTGTATGGTCACCAAAGAAAAGTATTTTTCCCAGTTTAGCATCTCTGAGTCTTCCTCTTCTGCTGGTTCTGTCAGGACCTTGCTGATCTGGCACGTATCTGCAGAGGTTCCTGGTTCTGTACACCATACAGTAATTGGATTCTGTGCCTCAAGTAAGGCTTGGGACTACTTCTAGAATATGAAGGGACAAAAAAATATTTCTCCTTGGACTAAGACACTGGGGTTCTGTGGAAAACAAAATAATTCAAAGGAGAGTCAAAATAGGGTATTGTACATATTTTTTAATGTTTGCCTAAACATCTTTAACGTTTCTTCTGGCATGGTTTTTCATATGCTCAATGATCCTTTTGGCATAGTTTTGAATGTTTAGAATATGTACCCCATGTGTGCAAAATACTGATTTGAGGCATCAGATTGGGCTGTATTCCCTGAGGGATTCTGCTGGCCTGCCACCCATGCCCTCACTGGTTTTGTGCCCAAGTGGCATTTGCTACACCTACTGTCAGTGGAGCTGTTGTGAGTGATCCTTGTTCATCAGGGTTTGTTGGTGCTCATGCATGGTTCACACTAGGTCCAGCAAACAAACCCACTCAGGATACGAGAAGGTTTCCTGCTGGGATTGCTGTCATGGTGTGAGCCTCACCTTCCATATTTAAAGCAATAAAATTATATGGAGAGGGAGGGGAAGCTGAGGGGCAGGTTCAGCTCAGCAGCCGTGTGTGTGCTTTTGGTTTTGCTTTTCCACTGGAATGTGTCTCAGCTGTTTTTAGACTCTTTAAGTGATTGAACACTCAGTGTTCGTTTCCCTCAGCACAGAATTGCAGTGAAGGCAGTTTACTGAGACCAGGTGAAGTTTTCACGACTGTCTTCATCTTATAAACAGCAGAAAGTGCTGCCTTGCCTGAGCTGGTCTTCAGAAGGCATTGCGTAAGGGGAGAAAAGCAAGTTCTTCGGATGAGACCTTACAGTGTTGCCTGGCCTCCAGCTGTTCAGCAGGGTACCTCGTAGGAAAAGGAGTTGTCCGGGATACTTCAGGGAGCTGTGGTCCCGTGCCATGATGCTGTGAGCACCCCAAACCTTGCTGCAGTACAAGCCCCAAAGACCTCTGTGGTGTTCAGCTCCATCCTCGTGAGCCATGCTGCCACAGCTGGCCTGGCTCTGCACAGGGGAGAACCTTTTGGACTTGTACCTTGTGAGAAAAAGCCCATCTCACCCCAAGCACTTTTGGTGGCATGGATGCAGTACCTTGTGCCACACTGGGGGGTTTGTTTGTTACAGATTCCAACTCCAGTAGTAAAAGGAACTGACAAATTGGCCTCTCCCATGCTAGTTCCACATTGCTAATTGTCAGCTGCAGCTTATTGGTATAAGTAGCCCAAAGAACCCCTAGAGTAAGGGTCTCCCCTATGGCTTGAGGGAGCAACTGGTCTTGACCACAGCAACAGAGGGGAAAGAACACACAGCTTTATCCCATCAAATCTTTCCAAAGCCAGTGGACAGCTCTATGATCAGAGGAGCAGATTGAGGTACAGTGGGATGTGCAGAAGACATGTGGGTGGTCATGGCAGAACTGTCTCTGTCTATTGTCTATATTTTGGTGTCCTCTTGGGCTGTCACTCTAGTCTGCAGAGCTGTAATATTGTCTGAATTGTAATTTCTGCTGTGGTTGTAGCTGGTTTTTCAGGTCTTCATCAGCTGAGGAAAAGTGTGTGAGGAGACTGCCTGGAAAGAACAAGTGAACACTGGCAACTGCATGCAGATACTCCATGAGTAACTGGACTGCTGGTTTGATTTTTTTCTTACTCCTTCTTACAGAAGACAAGGCAACAAGATTTGCTGAATCTCTCCCTAAAGCACTTCATTTGCTCACCACAGTCTTGGATATGGATGTGGATGGATGTTGGGAGCACCTTCCACAGGAATTCAGAGCAGAGTGGAAAGTACCTAACAAGCACTTTCAAAAATGCAGAGACTGGCTCAGGATCCTTAAGGCCTTTCTGGATCACATTTTGGCTTTTAAACTACAGGGAGCTTTAGCATAAATAGAAAACATGGATATTTTGGAAACAAAAGCAGTCATGAAGTGTCCCCCTAACACCTTCAAATCCTCCCTTTCCTCTCTGTCTCCAGCCCCAAGTATAATCAAACATTTTGTCCCAGTCTCAGCAACTTGGACCTGAAACCTGTTGGCACATGAATTCTACCACCAAAAAGGGGTTTTTTGACAGGCTGTGTTATTTTAGTGGTGCAGGGACTGTGTTTCCATTCGGAGCACTAAAGCCTTTTGTCACTTAGTTAATGCTGCAGCAAGTTAAGAATCGAGTGCAGCTGGTGACGCGTGTTTTGCAGCTGTTCAGACTCATGCAGGTTACTCCACTCTCCCTTGGACTGAGCTGCCTCCCTCTGACAATGGCAAAAAGAACAGTTGTGTGGCTGCTTTGTGCTCCTGTGGGAACATGTTCTCTCCTTTTCCATTTTGAAGAGTTGTCCTCTCCCTTTCCCTCTATCCTTGGCCACCTAGATGAAGTCTCTTCTGGCAACTTTCCCCCTCCTTTGGCTGGGCAGGAGGAAGCAGGATGGAAAGGGAGGAACAAACAGCTGTCCTTTAGGTTTCCAATCAATGCAGCTCCTTAGCAGGCTGGCAGTGTGAGCTCAGTCCTTAGGAAAGCTGTTCTTTCATTCAGGAGGCGGCCTGAGCCAATTCTCCCCAGTCCAGGCCTGAAGAGGCAGGGAGTTTGATCCTTTCCAGCTTATAGGACCATTGCAGCTGGCACAGGCTCCTATTTATTCCCTGTGTTTGGTTTGTGCGGTGCACTGCAGAACCATGCTGGCACTGTGGAGGTGAGGCTATCTCAGCACACTGTTGAATGAAATGTTGCAGTGCATGTGTTTAAATTTTCATCTCTTTGTGAAAGCCACTTTCCTCTGAGACTGGGAGTGGGTGTAGGGGGATACCTGGTGAGGTGCAGCACTGCCCAGGCCAGCCTGGCACCACAGCATGAGGGGAGAGAGTCCAGGACTTGCTGTCAAAAAATTCCCGAGTGTACTGATCCCTGGAGTGCATTTTTGAGTTGGGAGGATCACAGCTGAAATCTTGTTAGCAAATAAGAGGCCTGGTGTGCAGAAATCTGCCTCGCTGACATCTTGGTCTTACTCTGCCACTTCTGGTCAGTGGGGTTGAAAATTCACCCTTGTGTTTGCAAGTGTGAAGACAATGTGGCTGCCCTGGTTTGCAAGTGGTGGTGAGAAGAGCCATGGTGTGTGGTGACAAGGGATTTTTGTGTGTTTGCAGGAGGAATTTTACAGTGCTGGGACTGTTGCTGTCTTTTTTGATGGATAAAGAAAATGCTGTCAGCAGCTGGGGTACTAAAGGTACATGTGCCTGTTATAAGGCATCAGGCCTCATTTAGCTGCAGAAAGGTTGATCAGTGCAAAAAGTACTTTTCTCTGGTGCTCTCTGGTTTTCCCCATGAATTTGGGTGTCTGCATACCATCTGTCACCTGCTGAGTGGTCCCTAAATCAGAAATGGTCCTGTAATCTGAGAGCTTGCAGGGCAGAACATCACCACTAATGAAAAAATTAAGTAATGCAATGGTTGTCCTATGCCGCCCCATATTAAATGTTTCCATCTTTAAAAGCAGAGCCACACTCAAAATTTTAAAGAAACCTTGCAAAATGCAACTGAGCTGCAGGCAGGGACAGATTTTCAGGAAAGGTAGCTGCACAGATATGGCATTGCTTCAACTTAGATGTAGGAATGGGATCTTCTGGTCTTGCAGGCCTCCTGGTCCTCTACCCTTGCAAAAGGTCACCAGCTCTCTATAAATTTTTGAAAAAGAAAAAAGGATAAAAGAAAGGGATGGGTGGGGAGAAGCCTGCTTTTTTTCCCCCTGTAAGGGCTGAATTGGTTCTACAGTGATGACTGTGACAGGCAGAATCCTGCAAAGGTGCACCAAGGGTTTCTGTCAGCCAGCTGCCCTGAAGTGGAGCAGGAACATTTGGGCAAAGCTAAACTATTGAGAGGTGGAGAAAGGCTTTGATTTATGCATGAGTAGGGTCTAGTCAATCCTTGTCTGCTTTGTTTTCCTATTTTCTGTCTGCATTGCTTATTTTTCCTCCCTGGGTTCTTCTCCCAAGACTTCTCAGCTGGTTCACATTTAACCTCCGTGATTTGTGTACAGCCCTAATCTCTGCAGGTCAACGTGCAGGGCATGATGGGTTCTCTTTGGCTGTTTGCTGCATCAGCACATCTGATTGTGGCTGAATTTACATCAAAGGAGCACCTGACAAAGCAGCCAGCCTGATAATAGGCTCTGGTTTCTTCTCAGCAGCCCAAACAGGTGGAGGCGGGCAAGGGAACGCTGGCAGGACCACAAGGGAGAGCGTGTTCCACTTCCAACAGGACTTGCTTTTCCCTTCAGCACTGCAGACCCCACTGTTCCCCAGCAACACAGCTGGCCTTGGAAAAGACAAAAGCGAGACAGAGGTAGCCTTGTTCTTCTCCTGCAAAAGATGCTTGCATGTGGGAAACTAAGTAACTCACAAAAATTAATTTTTAGGCTCTCTTCAGTTGCTGTTGTAGCTGCAGAAGTGCAGCCTCAGAGTTACAGGTGTCTTTCCCCTGCAGAGGGAGATGCCAGGGTCAGGAAAGATGCTACAGTTGCAGTGTAATTGTTTGCTGCCTTTTTGGAGCTGGTCACAGAAGGGGCTGATGAACTCAAGACTGGACTCTCTAGCCAAACACTTCAACTTAAGTGTCAAATAATAGGGATTTACGTTTGCTTTTTTGTGTAATTTATACTGTCCAGACCCTTTTCCCTGTCTAGAGTTTGCTGTGAGGAGCTGATTTTGAAAAATTACCATACACAGTTATACATTATTATACCCAAACACACAGTTGATACAGGGAGACCTTCCCTGCAGTTGGAATTATCCTGAGAGGTACTGGATGCTGCTTGGGCTGGTGCAGATGTGTCTTATGAGCATAGTGCACGTGGGAGCTGCTCATCTGAAGTGCTGCAGCTGTGATCAGGGAGCCCCAGCTCCTTTTTCTCTGCTGGAAGGTTAACTAGTGGCACCACATCCCATCTGCTGTAGGTTTCACCTGGTGGTGTTGTGTCTCTGGTACTCTGAGGGCCTGCAGTTTTCCAAGGAATAAGTGATTCTCTGGGCCCTGATCCGTCCTGGCAGGCTATGTGCGCTCACCTTGAACTGGAGACCTCTGACAAGGGAAAAGCTCTGCTCCCAAAAGGCCATGAGGGGGGATTTGGAGCAAATCTGGTTCATCCCTCTGTTCATCTGGCAGGAGATGTAAAACCAGGAGTAAATGCAAGGGATAGGAATGTGTGTGCTGGGGAGCTCCCTGCAGCTTCCAGAGGTGTGGCCAAGGACTGCAGAGGTCCTGGTTGCAGAATCTCCAGCTCTTCATATTCTTCTGCACAGAACCAACCTTCCTTATTCTTTAAGTCTGGCTGGGAAGCCCCTCTGCAAAGCCTGTGTGTTTTGTGGGTGCTGTAAGCTGGAGAGGGAAGGCATGAGAAGCTGCTGTCTTTAGCTGAAGGACAGAAGTCATGACTGGAGCTGTGCAGTTGGTGCTGGAACACCCTAGGCTCCCACTACAAGGGTGCAGGGCTAAAAGCCATATCCACCTAGGAGGGTTTTCAGCTCCTTTTTGCTCTGAGCAGTGTTGGAGATATCTGGTTGCTCCCTGGTGCAAATGCTGTTTCCGGGGAGAGCTGAAGCAGGAAAAGCAGGACAGCCCTTCACACCTCACCTGCTGGAAGCCTTGTGGCCTGAAGGACCAGAGCTGCTGTGCTGCCCAGCTGCCCACTCCTAGCCTGCTGTGCTGGTAGCCAGCTATTTGGGGATTAAAGGAGCTGTTTAAACAAAACAACAATAATAGTAGCACTGCAGGCAGGTTTGATTTGTTATGTAGGGACTCTGGTATTTAAATGAGCTCATGATAAATGGAAGTATTGGCTCATTAAACATTGCTTTGGAGTTTGCCTTCGGGAAGGCTACAGTTTCATAGTGTAGCAGTGATTTGAGATGGTCCAAATTCTTCTTGGGATGGATTTTTTTTACCTTCCAAGGATTTCTGTGGGTTTAAAGCCACTTTCAGTTGTGATCTGTTAAAACAATTTCCAGCAAAATGTCACTGCCTGTCTTTGTCTCTTTATGATATATGAAAACCAGTTAGGTTTTTTTTCTACTGTTTAAAACCCAGGCTTGGGTGAGGCATTTGGAATATCTGCTCTTTGCTTTCTTTCCACTGAGGAGTGTGGTGGGACGTCTGGAAGCTGTGAATTGCGAAGGCGAGCCGGCTTAATTTAAAAGTACAGCAGTTAGAAAAACAAGGTGCCTTGCTGCCGCTTCTTCCTGGCATGTGAAGCAATTGAATTCTGAATGAAAACATGAATAAACCTGGATAAATCCCATCTCTGTCTCCGGTCCCATAGTGTAGGGCAGTATTCCTGTCCCAGCTGTCCAGCCTCTGTCCCCCAAGGCATCAGTGCCATCCAGCATCCGGTGAACTCCAATATTAAACTCCCTATGAAAACAGCAAAACAGGAGAGGGGTGAGGCCATCACACTTGTATTCCCTGGAAGTCGATATGGATGGGTGCCTCTTGTCCTTTATGCCAAGACCTCCTGGTTTTCCTGGATCCTAAATGTTTGCATCCACAGGGTAAGATGCACCTACAGAGCACAGGCGAGCAGATACCTCAAATGAAGCAAGGCAGGAAGTGAAATGAGAATCTCACTGTGGCGTGGTCTTAAATCCTGGATTTGCATTAGGCTGAGTGGAGAGTCAGGAACCTGCATCCAGAGATTAAAAACACCACGGAGCAGCGCGGGTGCTGCTAGTTGTGGGTTTACAGGAGAAAGGCAGAAACACGCTGAAAAGTTGGCTCACAATGCCACTTGCTGCATCCTAATCTCCTGGTTCCTTTCTTGCCTTGCTAATAATAAGTAAGACTAATTTAATTTTCACAACATCCCAAATCTGTGGCTCTATGATTCAGAGACTTAATAAGATTCTCTAGCCGAGCCAAGAAAAGCTTAGTAGTTTTGAGCTTACTTTCTGTTGGGTTTCAGTTTCAGGACATTTGTGCAGTGTTGTTGTTTGTTTGTTTTGTTTTTAAAAAAACAAAACAAACTTATATTCTGTCAGGATTACTAGTGTTTCTCTTTAAATTATTGTATGTGTAAATTGGTTGTGCTGAAGCTGGGTAAACTATTGAGCAAAAAAGGCAAATTTTGGCAAAACGAAAAGGAGTTGTTTTGATTTGCCACACTTTTTTTTTTTCTAGCTAGAAAAGAAACAAACCTATTTTGTTTCAGCCTTTTCTGAATAAAAGGCTTTGAGATTTTCCTCTTTGAAGCAACTTTTCATTGGAATGATCTTTGGAGCTGACTTTTGTTAAAGGGGCTGAAAAGTCAAAGCGAAATATTTGTTTCGGTCAACCCCAAATGAATTTTTTTTCTTTTGAAACTTTTTTCAGGGTTGCCAGTGAACCGAAAAATCAGTTATTCACCCAGCTTTATATCCCATATCCTGACAGAAACTTCAGAGCCCCACCGTGACTGTTTATGTGGTGCAGCTGCCCCTAAGCCCTCCGTTTATATGTTGGTAAATTATTCTGCTGCTCAGGGTGGTGCAAGACACTAAACCAGGAGTGAGTGCCTGGGTTTTCTCCTTTGGGTTAACAAGGAGGCAGCGTTTTACAAAGTGTTTTTAACTCTTCTTCTCCATGGCAGGTGTTGCCTTCGCTGGCCCAGGTACAATTGCAGGACCTGGTTCATGCTAAAGGCTGTGTGAGGAACAGGCGTTAGGAGCTGGGTTTAAAGCAGCAGAGTTGAGCTCAGCTTTGAGGGTAGCTGTGCTTCAAAAACAAGAGTGCAGTAATCAAGAAAAGAAAGTTCCTAATTTCAGGGTTAACCACAGTCAAACCCCACATTTAAAATGTGCTTTTCTTATGGTTACTCTGGGTGATAAATTACATATTACACGAAGCTATTGGGTTAACGCTTTTTGTCAGGGCACATTCTCTCTGTGTAGAGGATTATCTGCAGATGGCACAGGGTGTTCTGGAACAACAGAGCCAAATTTGCCTGTTTCACTGAAGCCGGTGGGCAAAAGTTTAGGTCAGTTGCTTTAGAACAGACACCATAACCAGAAATGGTTGGGCCCTGCTCGCCTGGTATGGATTGCAAGTCTGCTGGAGAGGAAGGAGCTGGGCCAAATGTGTTTGTTCTCGATGTGTATCTTAAACCTTAATTTAGGCTTAAATCTTGATGCCTCTCCCTTGAAGCATTGAAGCATTTAGAGCAGCACAAGTAAACAGGCTCAGTGTGTGTGTTCCTGAGGCTGCAGTTTTCCCTTGGTGCTACTGTCCCAGGGAGCCCTTCCCAGCCAGCTGGGCACATTCTGGCACCCGGAGTTGGTGCCATAGTCGGTTTTGCCTGGGCAGGGGTGCTGGGCAGGCTGGAGCCACCATGTCTGCTCTGAGCCTGGCAAATACCAGCCAGGCTAGGATGTCCTGGAGTGGACTACTCTTCATTTTTAAATTACATCTTTTTCATCCTCAGCTTTGGAGGGCACTTACCCTGCCCCAGGTCCAGGTGTGAAATGAAGTTAGTTGGAGCCACATGGATTTGCTATCCCCCAGGAGCACCCCACGGACCTTGGGAAGGTTGATTTTCCTCCCATCCCTTCTAAGGGATGCTTCTGTTGGCAAGTCCTGAGTCCCTGAGCCCTTCTCCTTCCCCAGTCTTGTTCACTTCATCCCCTGCACCTCTGCTCCCCTCAGGGATCTGCCTGGGAGTGGCTGTGTGGTGGCTGAGCTGGGAGGAAGGTCACATCAGGAACACAGGGCATGGGAGGGGAGGCCGGAATAGGCGTTTCTTGCAGGAGGGAGCAAGCTGGGACTTGCCACCTTTCCACTCATCCCCAGGGCCACATGGAAAAGTCATCCCTCCTGCCCAGCGTGTTTCTCTCCTTCTTTCCTCAACTCCTTTGCCTGGGCTGACACAGTCCTGGGCTGTTCTTGCTTTCGTGTGTGGGACTCCAGACTGGTTGAACCAATTCTTGGTGGATGATTCACTGGGCACCTTTTGGCCCTTGCTTTGCTCCCACAGTGTCTGGTTTTGGGGCTGTGCTGTGGCTGCCATTCTGCATCACTGCCATCCCCAGAGCCCCTGTGACACACCAGGGGTGTACAGATCATTGTTGTGCTCCTCTCTGCGAGTAATTCTGGGTGTGCTGATGATCTCTAACCCACTAAGTCGAGGCTGTTTTTATAACCCAAATTAAGTGGCAGAGGTGATGAGGTGATCTAATTTTTCTTTTCTTTGGTTGCACTGGAGTTCTTCACTTGGGCTGGACAAAGGAAATCATCCAGAATTCAGTTTGTAGTAAGTAATAAGCCATGGGACCTGTAACGCCGCACCATGTTTGGGAAGTCCCTGTAGCACAAGAGGGATGGAGGGGGTGTTTTGAATTCTGCTTAGAAATCCTGCTGTTTTTTGCTGTTGCTGTGTGTCTTTGGGGTATCATCCAAACAGGGGTGGCCTTGCTGTCACCATCACACCTGCCGGAGCTGCATCTGAGAGGGCAAAAAGAGAAACTACAAGCTCAGCTCTTCCCTGGCCCACCTGCCCTACTGTTTCCCTGAATCGTTTTCCTTTCTGAGGTGGGAGCAGCACAGTCCAGTTCTCCCTCCCTGGCTGCGAGTCTGAGTGCTCCAAAGTTCCTCAGCAGGAGGGACTGCTCTCAGGAATGTGATGGTGACAGCACAGCCAGCTCAGGCTGTGCCTGTGGTGTCCCTATGTCACAGCATCCAGGGGTTGGAGACAGAGCAGCTGCTGCATGCAGAGACCACATGGATCCATAGGTAACCCCAAAAGGCTTTTCCCATCCTGAAGCTGAGCTGATTCTCTCCTGACCCCCAAGCCTTTCCGTGGATGAAAGTTCCACAGCTGGGACCAAGTCTTGCTCCTGGAGCTGGATTTTTCTGGGATGCACTGGCCAGCCCATGTGTGGTTTTTGAGCATCACTGCTGCTTCCAATTGTACATATTTCCTTCTGGGGAATATGATCTAGGTCCAGACTCTGCTCTTGCTTTCATCCAGTGAAAGCTGAAGTCTGGCAGCTGAGCTCACCAGACCCTCTTCAAACACTGCTGTAGCCTGAAGCTGTGTCCCCACAGCCACCGAAGGCAGGTAGGATGCTCTGGTGCTTTAAAAATGGAGTTACATTCAGGACAGATGTTCTCCAAATTGAGAATGGGTGTTCCTCATCCCTGGAACTGGAGCATTAACTTGAGGCTAGAGAAGACAGGTGACCCTCAGTCCCGTTCAGGATGGCAGAAGCAGCTTCTTTGCACTTCTGCCTGGAGAAAGAGGTGCAGGAGTAGAGAGCTGGGCTTTAAACTGGCTGGAAATGGAGCCCCTCTTCCATTCATGTCCCAAGCCAGCTGCCAGGCCTCACATGAAAATGCTGCTACCAAACCAGTCAGGAGTCAAAGCCTCCCTGGGTTTGTGGCCCCTCTGGGTTTTCCCAGTGAGGTGTCCTGCTTTGCTCCTCACATCCCTTAATCAAGGTTGTACTAGGCAGATCTGCTTCACCAAGTTTTTCCACCAAACAGCAGGCAGGGCAAGAAATGCAGGCCATGTCATGTGATAGTTTTGAAGGACTTAGGTGGAAACCTTTGGTTGAAGTAAGGTGCCACTTTGGCTGCCATGGTATTAACTCCTGGCAGGCAGGAAAAGGGCCTTGTTCTGCTATCAGGGCAGGGGGAAGGGGATTTTACTCCTCTGTGCCTCCCACCCCACCAGACCCCCTCCCTCCTCTCCAGGAAGGAGCAGTCTGGCCAAATTAGCTCTGCCAAAGTGTTGCAAGCCAGACAGTAAAGTCCCTTTGGAACAGCCCAAATAATCCATCCATGCAAACAGTAAGGCAGCGTGCAAGGAAAGCAAGAGCCATGTTGCCCTACCTAAGTATTATCTTCTAACAAGCTTCCAGGGGTTTGAGGCTTTTTTTTTTTCCTCTTTTTCCTGCCCCTCTCTAATAAATGCAGAGCTTGCCCCAAGCACACAATCCATGTCATCCCTGCTCACACCAGGAAAGAGGCAAGTACACTAGGCTGTTAGCCAAACTATGTGAAGGAGAGAAAGCAAGGGGAGGAAGCCCAGTGAACTGGGAGAAAAGGAGAGGAAATAGTCCAGGGAGAGCAGCATGAGGTGGGGAGGGCAGGGCCAAAAGAATGGAAGGAAATCCTTGCAGAAATGGGCTATTTGAAAGCTGTTCCGTCTGTGCCTTCCCCTGGCAGATACTCTAGATCTGGAGATATTTGGGGAGGCTGGTTTTTGGGGAACATATTGGTTGAAAAAGGGAGAGGGACAGAAGACTAGAAGGAACCCTCCCTGCTCCTGACCCCAGAGCACCTGGCATACCTGGAGTGTTGGAGGATGAGCTGTGGAAGTCAGTAGGTGTGCCCAGCCCACATGCAGAACCCCTGTGGCTGCTGCACATGAGGCCTTACGGCTCCTTCCCCCTCCCTGGCCACCTTGTTCCTTGAAGAAGGAAGAGTGGGAGGGAAAACCCATGATCTTGCTGGCCTGCTGCCAGTTGCTAAGGCAGTTTCTTCAAGAGGGAGGGGAGCTGTCGAAGGAGGGATCTGCCTGGAGTGGAAGCAGATGATGTACGTAGGGACCAGGCAGAGAGAGGAGCCTGCAGCCACCAGTGATGGAAGCAAATGGGACCCAGGGCTGAGTGGGAGCAGGGGGAAAGAAGCCCAGAGGAGAGGGGTGAAGTGGAAAGGGGCAGAGGGAGCCAGGAGAAGCAGCTCCTTGCACAGCTCCACCGTAGAGCCAACATCCCAGCAGACCTGTCTCTGATGGGTTTGCTGTGGCTCTCAGCAGCTCTAAGCCCTGCTTGTGGCAGGAGGGGATTTAATTCTCCAATGATTTTTCCCTGCTGTGTCGCCTTGGGTGAGTATGAGATGGTCCAGGAAAGCTGCTCCTAATGCCAGTGCTGGAGGAACATGTGTCCCATATGGATGTGCAGGTTGGAGGCAGGGAGAGGAGGCCACCAGCGGCATGCTGTGACCCCTCCTTGCCTCAGTGCTGTGTTTGGGACTTTCTGCCCACACAGCACGTACTTGAACAAGGACTGTGAAACCTGGTGGCTGCCTGGCCTCAGCTCCCTGATGTTCCAGTTTCTCGGGCCCAGAGAGGAGTTTGGTGTGGCCCTTGATAACTATGGAGTCCCTGCCCTGACTTGTGAGTTTCTGCAGAGCTGGATGCAGACCTGGGCCGATGCTGCTGGGAACGAGCCACTGCCTGGAAACGCCACTCCTGGGGCACAGTGGCACCACCCGAGGGGGAGGGACGGTCCTTCGGTCCCCAGGGTGCCCCAGAGCCCTGTCACCTCGAGAAACAAGGTTGGTGGCTCACGCGGTGTTGGTGTGAGGTACCTCGGACCTGAAGCTCATCCAGCCTGTGCCGAACTCCAGCCTGCTTCCCCCTCCTCCTGCTCCCTGCAGGGCGGGCTCAGAGCAAGGGCTGCCTGTGGACAAATGCCTGGAGCTGCCCTCTGGTCGGGGCAGACAGACACTGCGGGAAGATGCAGCTCCCCGCCAGGGTACCGCATCTTAAAAGCCCAGAGCAATGAAACCTCGCTGAGGAGGAAAGTTGGAGGGTTGGAGTGGGTGGGAAGCTGCCCGCCCCATGAGGGGGAAGAAGGGCTCTGTGCAGAGCCTGATGTTCTGCGCTGGAGGCAGCTCTCACTGACAAGTCACAGGTGAGGCAACAAGCTCTTTAAAGGTAGGTGGCAACAAAACCGGGGCAGCTTCGAGAGTGCAACAGCGGAATCTCCAGCGGCCCTGCCTCGGATCAGTGCACCGGCA
>VRYO01000168.1:2124562-2151391 GCA_009812075.1 Sialia sialis | reverse complement strand
GTGGTGAAAAAAAGAACAAAACCAAACCAAAAGAAACCCTGCAACAAGAACAAAAAGTTCAAAACATGCCAGAATGAATTAAACCATTTGTCAGACAGGATTCATTGCGATTTACTCAATTTAATGGTAACAAACTGTAAACTTCGGATTCAAAATTCTCAGCTTTAAATAGCCCAGGCTCTTACCACACGGCATTGAGGAAAAACCGAAGTACCTTGCACAAGGTCCGAATTTCTCCTGCCAGCGATTGCTTCAGCGGAGTTCCGCGGCGCTGCTCTCCACAGGGATGCCCGCACGGATGGCGCTGCCGAGCCGCTCTCTCCAACAGGCAACTTCCCCTTCCTTTGCTGCCAGGGCGCTGGGGTCCCGCCGGGCTCTGGGGGCACAATGGAGCCCCGGGACACAGAGGCGGGGGCGGCCGGGACGTCCTGCCCGGCCCCAGCTCCGGGCAGGGACGTGGCTCTGGCACAGCTCCTGGGGCCGGAGGGAACATCCTGCCCCCTTCTATGGGCGGCCAGCCCCAGGGACTTCTGCTGGGCCTTCCATGCGTGTTTAAAAAACAAGGAAAAAAATCATTTTTTCTGAGCCTTTCCCAGGCCAGCATGATGGAGATGATTGCATTTGCTCCTGCCTTCACTGGCAGATTTCAGTATCGTGCCAAGGGAGGCCCCTCTCAAGAAAACCAGTGGGGGGGTTGGAGCCTGATTAGGAATTTTGAACACAATTTTGAACATAAACCTGTCCCTCCTCCATACCTTTTTTTTGCATATTTCAAACAACCAGACCCATATTAGAAAAAGAGTGTAAGGAAAAAATAATCCTGTGATCCATGCATATCCTGACTGGAACTCAATTCATTCTTTCTGAATCTGGCTCCCATACCCTTTTTCATACAGATTTACATTCCTACAAGAGGATACATTCCTACCATACATTCTGTACATGTTACAATCCAGATGTTGTTAGCTTCACAATAAAATAAATATATTTACAGAAGAAAAAAAAAAAAGGAATAAATAATTTAAGAAAAAAAATCACTTCAAATCCAAAGCTCTCTTATTCTGCTCCCATCTTGTCACTTCATTGCACGTTAATGTCAATCTCCATCCCTGCTGTAGGTCTCAGAGAAATTCCATGTGTGGCTGCTGTTGGGACAGGCCCAGCTAGAGACAGTCAGTGATGGTGCAGGGAGAAAGCCACAGCTCAGCCCTTCCAACCCAGGCCTGCACCAGCCTTCCCAACCTTCTGCTGTGTCCCACAAATCAAGTAGGTTTTTGTCCTATGGGATTCCTGTAGGGATTCTGTCATAGGACATGCGCTTCAGCACCAAGGAGCCACAGACACTGCCCAAGGGGCAAAGTGGATTTAGAGCTCAGCTCCTGCTCTCTTGGGTACAAAACCTTTAACTGACTCCCCTTAACAGCACAGGTCTCTGAAAACGGCACTGATGGGAGCTTTTGCCTAGCAGGTGGTATTTGTGCAGGTGTAAATACTTAAGTAATCCCAAAACAGGTGGCTCCAGAGTCCTGCAAATCAGTTTTTAACCATGGTAAGGCAAGTGCCTACCAAGTCGCCCTGTGAGCCTGGTGCTGTTTCAGGTTTGTGCAGGATTGTGTTCCCGGGAACTCGAGGTGCAAGGACAGAAAGGCTGTGCGCTCTCCTGCAAGAGCCGAGGACTGCTGTGGAACAAGGCTGGGTGGGAGCTGGAGCTGTCCCACTCCTCCCCACCCTCCCTTCCCCTGGTCCCTAAAGCTTCACTTGGTCAATGGTTCTCGTTTCTCGTTTGAAGCAGTAACTTCCTTTCTCTTTAGTCTGTGTAATGACTGCAAATCCATCAGCACTCCAGTGCTTATGGAGTTCAGCTTGGGAAAAAGCAGAAAGCAAACCCATCCCCCCTGGGCCAGTGCCCCCCCTTTCCCCAGCCCTGTCTCTCCCTGGCAGATGTACTGGGAGCCAGAAGCGCCTTTTGCAGCTGTACATGATGCATTTCATTTCGATTAGGAGTTCCTTCATTGCAAAAATGTATTTGCTCTCATCCTGTGTCTGTGTGCACATTTATGTTACATCTATCTATATACTAATAAATATATATGGCCTGTTTTAAAGTGCCAATTTGTAAAAAGCCGCCTCCTTAAAAGGCAGGCAAGACCCAATTTCATCCATGACAAGAAGGGAGCAGAATTGACTGAATATTGCCAAATAACGTAAAACATAATTTAAAATTTCTTAAATAAATATAAAAGTTATTCCTAAAGAAGCCATAGGCATGTCAACAATATAGGTTGTAACCGGCACTCAACAACTAAAGTACCATTGGAAAACTAAAATGCCATAGCAACTTCAGCAATAGGCATGATACATTGCAAACATTTTTTCTTTTTAAATTAAATGTACACCACAACGAACTTAGGAGGAAAAAAACCAAAAAACTATTGGTGCAGTAAGAAGACTTCTCAGGTGTTACAGGGAAGGGGACCATGCATAGAAAGCTGTGTCTGTATACTCCTTGTAAAACGGGTCTATAAAGTGTAAAGCAGGTAACACAGTTGATACAAGAACCCAACTCTATACGAGATGCCAAGTGATGTCACGCGACCGGCTCCAGTTTCAACAGCAATGGATATTAAAGCAAGTCCATCCAGTGCAGGTACGAGATGAGCTTCACTGCAGTAATACTGAAGCTGCCTTTTTCAGCACTTAGCACAGTGAGGTGGGAGAGGGGAGGAGAAATGCTCCAAGAAAGGGCGAGCGGATGCTCCCAGCCCCGCTCTCTGCCCGTCACTCAGGGAGATGCCGCAGGAGGTGGCTGCTCTTGGTGGGCTCTGGGCACGTCGCTCCCCTCACACCATTCCCAGGAGCTCCGGGTGAGGAGGTGCTAATCTCCGCCGGGTTAAGGCTCCAGTCAGGTGGGATGGGAGCTTGGGGTGGGAGCTGAGGCCGTGGCAGCACTCAGGACCTCCGGGGGTGAAGTTCCACAACTGTTTCCTGCCAACTGCTTCACATACGTGTTGGAAAAGGACATGGCTCTAAGTTTCAGGAATCACAGTAGTGCGCAGTGGGTACAGCAGGGAGCAAACACTTGTGAAACTCCGACAGAAGCAGCTCCCAGCCCTTTCTTAAAGCACTTTTTTTTTTGTTTGCATTCAGGGAAACCAACTGCAGGCTTATTTGATCCAATTTTCTCTTTGCACCATACACATATAAAACATTACAACTCTGTATAAAAGTACAAGTGGTTCTTGTACATCTGAATTATGCAGGAACTATGTGAGCAAATCCTATCAAAATAGCTATTTTTTGTGTGTATAAACAGCATTTGTTTTTAGAAAAAACAATACCATAAACTGCAGAATCTGTACAAAAATATAAAATAAATTTGGGCAGCAGTTTCTAAACAGCCATGTAAATGCAACACTTAAAGAGGAGCAGGTTAATGCCTCCAAAAGGCTGAATTGCTAAAGTCAACCTATACAGGGCTAAAATGGTATTGAGATTATCTAAATAATAAAATCTTTTACCTCTTGCAATAAAACTTATAGAAAAAATAGACAAGTATGCACATGCAATTTACAGCTTTCCCCAACATAATCCTTGTGCTTAGCTTTTACCTTTTTTTAAATCTTTTTCTTTTTGTTTTTTTTTGGGGCTTTTTTTTGTTTTGTTTTGTTTTTTTTTTTTCTTTTTCTTTTTTGTTAATAACATAACATTGTCTACAATACATATTCTTTCCTATACCAGGATATTCGGTCTTCCTTGAGGAACCACTTTAAAAAAAAATACATTAGAAGTGGTCATACATGGATGAAGGCACTCCAACTCTGCTCGAAGCAAAAACTAGTGTGATCCTTTTCTTTTCAAAAAAGGCAAGCAAGGATGCATGCACAGTGCTGTGAATTGGGGCTGGAAGGGACTATGGAAATACTACCAAGTGTATATACTGGTACTTAAAATTTAAAAAAACAAAAACAAAAACAAACCCAACCAAAAAAAAGTTGCTATATTCTAATATTTTTAAGACCCAACAAGCACCTCCATGATGTGATCCAGTTCTGTGAGATCCATTTTGAAAGGCTGATTTGGAGTTACTGGTTGACTGCTGTATGGAGCGAGAGTTTTTAGGAGCTCATCTGCTGAGACAGGAGCCATTTTTGAGGCAGCCCCTGTGGCAGACGTGCAGGGGTCAAAATCATACATGGACGTATCAATGTCAGCGAACAGAATGTCATCCAGGGTTAAGTCTGTGAGGAAACCTGTGGAAGCTGTTATCTCAAAGTTGCCAGGCAGGGGGTCCATGAGTTTGGATTCAGCCGTTCTGCTCTCCGGGAGGCCCTCGGGCTTGTGAATGTTGGACTCGCTGGGCTGGGCTTTAGACTCGTTGGCTGCTGATTCAGCTGCTACTGCCTCTGCGGAGGTAGGTGCTGGACAAAGCTCCTCGATTTCGTCCAAGGCTGAGGAGAAGCTGTCCTTTACTGGTTGGAGAGCAGCAGGTGGTGGCTTCGTTGGACCATCGTGCTGGACAGCCGGGGAAGTGCAAAAAGTGTCGTCCTCGAGCAAAGAGGCCGGGGTGAGGCAGGACTCCAGGGGCATAGTGCTTACGAAGTCGGTGGGGAGCAGGGGTGGTGAGGCCAGGTGGCTGAACGCCGGCTGCGCCTCACGGAAGTTGTCGCTGAGAGGGTCGGCAGGCTGCGAAGCGGCCACAAACATGGGCCTTAAGCTGCCTTCTTGTTTGAGTTCTTCCTGGATTCGCCTCAACATGTTGTTAATTAAAACTGTCTTTTGCAAGCTTGGCTCGGTTAATGGCCTGTGGTTATAAAGTTTCATAAGGGAAATGTTGAAGATAGTCTGACGCTGTAAGGTGTAAGACACCTTAGAGGGACCATCAGTGGGAGACACCACTTTGCCTTCCAACCCATCTTCATGCTCGTCAAACTTCCGCTTTCCTCCTTTCCCCAACATATATCTGCAAGGGAAGAGAGGAGATTGATGAAGGCAGCAAAGCAGGTGCACATCTGTCCCCATCAATAACTCGGCCTTGGCCCATAGCAGCAAGCAGCAGCCACCCTAATGCAGGGCTCTGGCCCATCCAAGTTTAGGCACGGCTGTGCCGGTAAATTCCAAGCAGGAACTCAGACAGCATCTATGATACTCAAGATCTGGCATGCTTGGCAGCAAATTTCCTCTTCCTTACATTAAGCAAAGACCTGTCCATAGGAGCACAAGCCACAGGCACTGTACTGAATGTTTCCTCACATTCCCTGAGGTAGTGCTATACCTGGGAATACAAATGTAAAATACTGAGGTTCTCACAGTGAAGTTCTTTTTTTTATTCAAAAGTGTGTTCACGGGGGAAGGTAAGTGAGGCTTAAGCAATTGTGCATTGAAAGAAACTTCCCCAGTGAGGCTGGGAGATCCAGCCCTTTGGTACACCAGGATACACACAGATGGGTTTATTCAGCCGATCACCTAAGGACTAAACTACTAGAGCAGGAAATGTAGTTATTATACTCAGAATTAGATAAATTACAGATGAAGAAGATCTGTCAAGTCTTTTAGTCTAATCCCTAAGACCACTCTCTGCACTACACTCTGCTGCTGGTCAGATGGCAGATTTTGAAGGGAAAAAAAAAAAGATTTTACCAAACTTGCCCCAAATTATAAATAATTTCTGAGCTACGATTAAGTTGGGCAGTTCTGTCCCCAGTGCCATCTCTTCCAGGATGTTTCAGAACACCTGGAAATGCTCTTCTACACAGCACAGTCCCTCATTTTGTCACCATTATTTTTGTGACACAAAGATCCCCCCAAACGCAGAGCAATGAAGGAGTCGCTGTGTTGTGACAGTATCACAACCTATGCTCTCTCATTTCCCAGGTAGAGCGGTGAGGTGCTGCAGCTCCAACCCACTCACTCTTTTAATACAAGCATTCCTTTATCCCTCCCTCTGTTTAATAAATTCTTCTGGTATGAAGAATTCTGCCTTGTTTAAAGAGAAAAAAACAAAAAATAAAAGAAAGTGGAAGAGGCTTTCTAGCCACAGATATCTAGAAAGAAGTTGCAACAGCCATATAGATTTTTTAACCCAGACCTGACCCTTCTCACATTATGCAGCTATCATCTGGGAGACAAAATTTGCATTCCTTATTTGAGTACAACTCCCAGTGCTCCCAGTGGATTAGTGCCTGCCAAACAACTGTATTAGGCAGGTCTAACACAGTTTGATGGTCACACACCAGTTTAGCAGATAAACAATGCAGATAAACATCACCAAAAATGACTGACAAATATTTAAGAGCAAAGAGACCCTTGGGAAGCCTAAGAGGGGGCAAAAGAAGTCAGGGTTTCAGTACTACAAGAGCTTCAGAAAGCATTTGCTGGGTGGTAAATCCAAAACCATATTGGGAGAAGTGAGCCTCTTCTGGTTAAAAGTAAGACCCAAATGCAGATAATTTTCTAGCATATTATGCAATTAAAAAAAAGAAAGGCAGGGGGAGGGAGCATTCTGAGCAGAGCTGAGGAACAGGTAGGCTGCCATCCAAGCTCCTTGGCCAGCTACCAGCAATTCCTGCGCCTGGAATCTTGGGTGAACAAAACCGCTGAAATTTAGCACTACTGCTGAAGTCTGGTTTTTCTCTGCTCCCTAGTGTCACTTCCATGGACTACTCCGGAGCTGTGCACATGGGTTTGGGGTGTGAGCAGGCAGCTTTGCTATTCCAGTGCTCACAGCAGACACATTTCCTTTCCTTTCAGACAGATAACAGCAAGAAAGGGAAGATTGGGCTAGCAAGAATTAAAAACTCTGCCCAATTCCAGCATGTTTTTAAAGCAGCAAGGGGTTAGGAGAAGACTTAGCAGCTTTCCATCCCTTCCTGCTATCTCCTCCCCCTGAAAAAAGACAGACTCTGTCCTAAAGACATACCAGTGCTCCTTCCACAATGCTCTATTTAAAGAAGACATTTTTAAATGGCTTGAGGACTAGAAGAGTTTGAAGTTTGTCAGCCTTTGCCAGGAATGTATAAAAACATTCACTGCACAAAGCAAACCTTTTCCCCCCATGATAAAGAAAACAGCCCAGGCTCCGTTCCCTGTGCTCAGTTATTCATCATTGCCAGGTGACACTGCCAAGCATTTCCAACAAACCCAACCAAGCCCATTTCCACACAAGACTGAGGTGCTGGTAGAGAATGCATTTTTAAAGCTGATCAGTAAGAACTATGGGATCATCTCTAAGTAAATACTATGATAACCTCACTACGTCATTTTCCAGGAAGCTCAGAGATTATTCAACATTTCCTGTATGTGTGACTGTCAAGCCTTCGCATCTCACTCGATCTTCACAAAGCTTGATTCAGAGCCTGCCCTTTTAAAAGATAAAATAGATCAGGCAACTCCCAGTCTCACCTACTAGCTTTTCAGCACAGCTTTCAGTTTCCTTTCTCCCCACTAATACTTTCTGAAGAGGGTTTAACCCGTAAAGCACCAAAGCAGGATGTCAGCCTAAGCATGGGGCTTTTATTCTACCAAGGAGAGGGCTCACATAAGCACTGCTAGATTCTCAGCTTTATAAAGTTTTATTTTATGCCCTTCTCCTCTGGCATGCCAGTGGGAATAGTAAAGAATGTTTTCTTCCATTTTCCATAAATCACTTAATTCATGCCAAGCGAAGCAAGGAGGTAATATCTTTTTAGACCAACTGATAGAGTTGGTAAAACCAGACATGATTGGGGTCTTGCAAGTCTTTCTCTATCTCTTTATAAAGGAATTTCACAGTTTCTGACCACTGAAGCTTAAGACAATCTAGTCTGCTTGTTCTTTACAGTACAAGCCATCTCTTCCCTCCTTCAACCAACCTGTTTAATGCCTGCATTAAAGAGATCGGTGTTGTATGTCTTAAGATACTGAATAACATTTAAAAAATAAAAAAGGACACTGTGCAATACCAGCATTTGATCTGAATCAGTTCCGCTGATCTCAAAAACTTTCCTCCTATCCTTCCCAGCCAAACCTCCTGCTGGGAAAACAAAAATGCAAAACTTAAAATATCAGCCTGACCAAAGATCAGTGCAAAATGAGACAAACCTTCACCATCCCAGGTATCAAAAGAGAGTTGTCCAACCAAGTCACACAGCTGTGACAGAAGCAGTCAGACAACCCCAACCCACCCAAATGCAGAACTGCACAGACAGAGATAAAGGTAGCATTCATGGAAAGTCTTTCATGCATCTATTTTGGCTGAGAGCAACCTCAGCCAGATGTATTTCTGCCGCATTTTCACCCATTTGCTAAGCATAATTTTGAGGCCAGGTGTTAAGAGTTGAGCCTGGACGTCTCTTGGTTGTTGTTGTAATACAGGGTGTTGCAGGGTTTAAGTCTGCAAGTGGGGTTTCAATGTTTCTTAGGTATGTGGAACCAGAAAGATGAAGGAAGACAATGGAAAAGCTGCATCTTACTGGGGATTGTGGTGGGGGCAGTTACATGGAGATCTTCCCCAGTATTATCTACCAGTTGGCTTCAGCTCTGGAAGACCCAGAATCAAAGCTAAACCATCATTGCTGAGAAAGATTTTACTTGTTTTTTTGCCCATTTAGGGTGATTGCACGTGCCTCCATGCCAGAGAATCTCCAGCATTGTTTGGGAGTTGTCTTTTCTTAATTGAAAAACAAAAGCAGTGTATTTTTTTTCTCATTCGCGTGTCATTTAGCTTCCTTTTATTGGCTCTGCATGCTTTTCAGACAGAGCTGGAAAAAAATGCAGTTGGGGCTCAGTAGAAGAGATAATCAGCCTGGAGCGGATGGTTCTCTGGAGTCAACCCTCATCGATTAAACACAGAAGAGCTTGTGCAGTGCCTGTGTGTCTGAGCCCACTTAGTGATGAATCCTTTGCTCTCCAGAGGACAGAGGTATGTGTAGATTGTGAGGGGAGCACTGAGTTTATTGATTGTGCTTCGGACACTTCAACACCACTGGACTATTTCTGAAGTCTTTAATAATCAGCACTTCGGCACAGAAAAGCACCAGATATGTAAAAACTGAGAGAAAAAGTGATTTTGCTCACCCAATAACAGTAATAACCTTTAATTTTAATTCCCAAAGACTGCTAACAATTAAGCTTAAAATACCTCTTAAGACTGACAGCTCATCTTGGAAATCAGTTCTACAATCCACTAGGCCCTCCCTACTCATCAGCACAGACAGGAAGGAAAAAAAAGAAGGAGGAACTAAACCCCAAGAGGAACAGCAGAAAGAGAATGTTGTTAAGAAGTCACATATCTACTCACAGATTTGCACCACCCCCTCAGTCAGTCTTGAGGATGAACAGCTTATTAGAGTTGAGGTTACTTTTAGAACAAACACCACGTTGCTCAAAAAGGTAAAAGCATCAAACCCCGGGTCCACAGGCAACCATTTCTCTCCAGGCAGCTGAACACCAAAACACAGGTGTGAACCACAGGGGCTTGTGTGAGAAGGGGAGTTTAAAGCAGGACCAGTTACTTTCTGAAATCTTAGGTAATTAAAACCACAGGGGGTAAAAAAGGAGAGAGAAAGAAAAAGGCAACTTGGGGGAATTAAAATAAAATGCTACTTCACACGTGTATGAAAAAGCCCAACAAAATCCCACAACACAAAAGCTCCCCATAAGAGAGCTTAGTGCTATGAACTAAGTTTCACAAACCTCCGATGTAAGTGACCCTCACCAGGTTTTCTAAGAGAACCTACCCAGTGAATTATGGAATATTTCTGTGTCACTTCTGGCACATGAAATATAATTTCTCTCTCCTCCATCCTTCACTCCTCATCGTTGAGGGTTCCATTGGTTATATCCTGGCCCAATGGTAGTCAATGGGTGTTTTGTTACTGACTTCAGCAAAATCAGGATTTGGCACAGATAGCTGCAGGACCAAAATAAAAAGGCCTTTTATGACAACTGGGTTCAACTGGCAAGACAAGGGCCAGATCCTCAGAGCTAACAGAGGCAGGTTGAGCTGCTGTGAGATATTTCAGTGCTGCTGGACCCAGCCTGAGGGACCACCTGAACTTGTAACCCATCTCCACAACTTCAGAGTACCTGTCCCCTAGAGCTAGGGAGACAAACCAGTAAAACTCTCTCTCCCTGTCCCTGTTTCCACATCCCCAAGGGCACAGCAGAGAGAGAGAGTGGACACATCTGTAGAAAACCCCTTGGGGCAGGACCGTGGGATCACCCACTACAGAATGATGCTCCTTGGCCTGCAGGATCTTGGCAAAGCACAGCAAACCTGCCCCAGCAGGTGGAAGTGCAGACATCTGAGAGCACTGGCACCCTCCTCCCATTCAAAATTACAAAGGAAAAGCAGAGGGGAGGGCCAGTGTGAACCTGGCAGCTTCTCCCAGGCTCACTCAAAACAAGGGGGAAAGCTGAACAGCCCAGGTGCCAAGGTTTAACTCCAGGGCTGGAGTGAATAAGCAACATGGACTTCCAGAGGCAACAGCCGGAGCTTGATGGAAATCGCCCCTCCTTGGGGATTTCATCTGCTGACACCCGAGTGTTTAAAGCCTGGCACGGCAGCATCCCCAGGAGCTGGGACAGCCTGTTCCATGCAGAGCTGCACGGCCACGCTCCCTGTGCTGCAGCTGGCCTGCAGGGTGTGAACCAACCAGTCAGGACGGGAGTGGGGGGGCGAAGTGGGGGAGGGTGTTTTTTTTTTCTTTTTGTTCCACAAGGCTGCTTTCTCGGGATCTGATGCACTTTCTACATGTTGGAGTGCTCTGCATACATGTTGCCTGGCTAAAGAGGACTCTTGACAACGCTGCCTGGTAAAAATTGTGTCTCATGTCACATGTGAGTTAGGAGACAAAACCCACAACCCCCAAAGAGAGGCAGAGGGAATGGAGCTGTGCAGGGATTTCTGTCCTCTCCAGAGCCAGTGCTGAGATATTCCGCATTTACAAGGTTTGTTTTCCCTGACACATTTTACATTAATTCGGGCTGCCCTTTTTATTATTTTTTAACTGAGTGACGTTTAATAAGCACTTACAAAACTCTCCTTTAGAGTATATAAAAAAATTGGCCTCCTGGGCAGCTCTCTGCTTCCAGAGAGTACAGGGGGTTGTTTTTATGTTTCCAAGTCTTCACTGCAAGGCTGTCAGTGCCAGCAGTAACTGTAAGTGGCAGGTATTTCTCACACATGGGAAACCATCTCCTCTGGTGGATGGGTAAATCTCAGCTCTTCCCAAAGAAACAGAGAAGGAAGAAAAGCTCCTCAGCATCCCACTCCTGCATTTAGCAAGAAAGGCAGCTTCTTTCCTCCTACAGAAACACACCCTTAGCCCCCTGCTTTAAGCATGTTACACAGAGTGAAGACTGAGTGAATAGCAGCTAGCAAGCTGAGTTACAGGGGTCTCTTCTCCTCTCCAGTTAAAATCAAAGTAAAAAGGAAAACCATACTGGGTGACTGTTGGAGGCTAATCTAAGTAGAATTTGTTTAGGGACTGTGCAAGGAAACCTCTGGTAAACAGGAGACAACAGAGGAAGCTCAGACTCCCATTTGAGAAGCATCTGAAGTCGTGCATGTCTCACGGGTTTGCCTTTGATACTCAGAGCCTGGAGTCCCCAGGTCCCCGAAGGAGTGTCCATGTTCATCAGAAAGTAAGGTGAAGCCTTCCCTAGCAAATAAGCAATGCAATTATAAAGCCAGTCAATAGTGTAACGCCAGCCAACGTGTTCCAGCGATATTTTGAAACTGTAATCTGATCCTACTGTTTCCATCCTCGTGCCTTGCCTGCTCTCCCTTGTTGCATACTGTACTATTTGAGGCCCAGAGGGCAAAGCAAGCTCTTGATGTTTGTTCATGATCAGAAACTGCATTTGGAGCGAGAGCTCTGTGTGCACCGCCCACACCACTTTCTTGAGAGTTTCTTAAACTTGCAGCCCGCCGCAGACCTGCTGGAAGGATCTCTGCAAAATAACCAAGAACACAAACTCCACTTCTGCCTTCAGTTTCAGCTCCTTTTCACCACGCTAAAAAAAGGCAAAGCCGCAGTCTAAGGCAATCTCTGACTCTGCAGCGTGTTAAGCCTTGCAGGAAACATATGCTTCTATTAAATTGGAAACAGTTTCTAATGCTGTCAGTTTGCTAAATGTAACATGTTCCCCTGGAAGAAGTAGAGAAGTTTTAATGTTTTTGACTAACTGCACACATCCAAACAGAGTAAGTCTGATAAAGCTAGAATGTGCTCCAATAAATATAGCTTAGAATAAATTACTGCCTCATTAAGTAATTGTTTGGAGAAAGGACAGCAGGTTTTTCTAGATTATAGTCATGTTATTAAGGGTGTTTATAATATTAGGAACTCTATCAGGGTAGCAGAAGCTAATGCAATTTTAAATCAGAGGAGCACTTGTTAGCTTGTTAAAGCATTAAAGACTGCCCTGGCAGAACCAGAAGGTGGACAAGACCACACAGGTTCTCAGCATGGAGAGCCAACAAGGCATGCTGCAAACCACTGTGAGGCTGAAGGCAAGAGCAAAAGCCCTGAGCAACTCTGACAACTCCTTTTCAGTGCAAAGCAAGAGGGAGGATATACCTGGGTAACATGGCAAGGTTGACAAACATTTATTCAATATTCACGTACAGGAAGACAGTTGTCTTTACTGGAAAAAAAAAACATAACAGGTTTGGATTGCCCAGCAGAACTAATTTCTGTCTCAAAGATCTCAAAGCCAAAATGTCAATCCTCACATGTTCTGCTTCATACAGGACTTCCCATGTGCTTCCTTATAAAACAGTGCCCAGAAGATGCAAACAAGCCCCCAACCTGCCCTTTTTCGGTCTCGTCCTTAACTGGAAGCTTTAGGAATCACAGCCCTGACAGAGCCCTTCACAGACCTCGTGCAGACATGGCCTTGCTGACCACCAACCACCTGCTTTGAGCCAGATCAGCGTGCACGAGTCCTCCCTTCCCACTACCAGGAGATGCTTTGTTAGGGTCACCTACTGAAGGGAGAAAGATTTTCCAGAAGATGGCAAAACTGCCCTCATCTCAGGTCACGTCTGTGCCAAATCTCCTTTACATCTTTCCCAGGATGGCTGCACACCGTCTACTCACAGCAGGGCCTGAGCCACCACCAGGAGCCTCCTCCCAGGGGTTCAGCTTAGCTGGGCTCTGTGCTTCAAAGAGCCACCAAACTGAGCTGGGCTGAGGCTATTTTGAAATTTGGGTATCCATGTGGCAGTATTAAGGAAGCAGCCAGGCCTTCCAAGTGTGAGTTGAGTGTGCTGTGAACACATGGGCTCAGCACTCTGCTGAAGGACCAGGAGCTGCTTTACACACCTGGGCATCAGCAGCAGGAAATCAGAGCTGCACTAAAGCAAACCAGGCACAGCACCAGGCCAGATCCTCTGACTTTAATATGTGATTAGCTGATTATTCAGCAGACTCTGCTTGTTGTCACCCCAAAAATATGCAAGGGTTTCTACAAACAAGTCTCCCTGGGATCAGCCAAGAAGCTCTTCCTGCTCCACAGCACTGTTTCTTCCCACAAATGCAGCACTCCGGGCCTCCTTGCATGGAAGCAGGAGGTGCTGGTCCCACAGGCAGGATCACGACACCATGAATTCCTGTGTCAGTGGGCACAAAGCCACAGTGGAGCTGCACACAGCTCCATGCTGGGAGAACCAGAGCCATCTCCTCAAGAGGTGGAGCAGCAGCAATTAAGATGGCTGTGTACTGCTCCAGGGCCCAATTCAGCCAAGACTGCCTTCCATTCCTTCCCACTGCAGAGCCAGCAGGCACCAGCACAGTGCAAGTGCTGTCTAAAAAGAGACACCTCGCTTGTAAATGAAATTCAAAACAATCTGAAAGACCTAGAACAGCTACCAGAAAGTGACACAGGCTGGGAAACACACACACTCCCTTTTCACTGCTAAAATTACATGCCTGTAATGAAAAGATGCTACTGGTCAGGCTCTAAGGGAGAATGATGAAATAGCCAGCCCAGTCGTGCATCCCTCCTCCCCTGCACTGGCGCACAGAACAATGGATTACGGCAACGTTGTGTTGTATTGTACAAGACATCTCTACTGGCACGCACGTGTCACAGGCTGCCTGGTATTTTTAGTGTACGTAGGGACTGAGCGCTGCAGACCCATCTCCACTGGACCTGTGCAATTCCTGCAAAGGTTAATGAGAATTGTGCCCACAAGAGACAACACCCCTTCGTGTATAATAAGGGAGTTTTTCTCACCTATGTATAATTACTTTGTTTGAATCCTATTGTAGCATCTTTTCCCCAAAGATACCTTGTTTTTCCTCCTTGTCATAGACCCTTAATAAACACATGGGGGGGAGAAAAACTCCCACACTACTGAAGGAACTGAATGGTTTCCCAAAAAGTAGGTTATTGCTCTGAAAACAGTGTTGAATAAATTATCACAGTCAAACTGAAAAGCAGAAAATGGCAGGAGAGAAGAGTAGGAAGGCAAAAAAAACAAAACCTCTGAAGAAATATATACTGCAAATGCACCATACAAATCCCAGCAATCACAAGTCAGTTTCTGGCCTGCAGATTTTATTTGCTAACCAGTTTTGCGCTACTGAGAATTGGGAGAAAAGAAAGGTGTTTCCCTGGCATTTTTTAAAGTAGCTTAAACAGCACGAGTTGCTTTCATAAATGAAACGAACATAACCCTGCAAACAAATACATTCTATGAAGAAGAGCCCACTCACCCTGCAAGTTTCTCTTAAAGAGGTGAAAAAGCTGTCGGACATTTCTCCACCACCAGTGAAAACAAAACAAATACAAAAAAGGTAGTTAAATTTGACACAAAAGTTTGCTCAGATGGTGTTAAATGATGTTGGACAAGATGATAACTACCAGCCTTTCAGTCCAGTGCACTACTGCTCTCGAATTTGTTGAAATACAGCATGCTTCCATGTCCTACAAAGGAGCCTTCTGATAACTGATTAAAGGGAACTTTGGCCAGCCTTGAACTATTCTCAATCTAATATAGCTGTGAGTTAGAGACAAAAGAGATTCCATTTTTCATGGCACCTGCTTGATTTCACAATAAAAAGTACTACACTAAAGTGATGTTCTTTAAAACAGCCACCATGGGACCCACATCTCTTCCATGTGGAGTAATTTAAACATTTTCAAGTAAATAATTTAAACTTAAATGGATACACCCTTTAAACAGTGTGTTTTGACAACGTGTGTATAAAGTCTGTATTTTGAAGCATGTTTGGGACAGATTAATTAACATGGAACAAAGAAACTTAACAACAAACTAAGATTTTGAAAATTGGGAGCAGAAAATAGAGAAGAACAGGTCAGGAAACAGAATGTCCGAAGCTTTATTTCACGTTCAGTCAGACACAACCCATTCACCTTACCCATGATACTATTATAGCGACTTTCCCCACAATTAAAGTCCTCAGCCAAGCATACATATATCACGTGTGTCCCCTTGCCAGCAAGGGGAAGCAAAGCAGAGACAGGAAGCTTGACACTGTGTGTCACACACAGAAAAAATATTCTCTCTTGTATTCATTCACAAGCTATTTGTGGAACACTTTAGTTAGGGAAGAAAAGTGGAAGGGTTGTTTAGAAGAGCCAATTTCGCCAAGCAGATGGAACAGGAGGGGTTAAGGAGGAGCCAGGTCCCAGCAGGGTAACCCAAGCAGGTTATTGGACCCCTGGGACAGCCAGCATGGAAGTACCCTGGTCAAAATCCCTGCGATCGATCGAAACGGAGGCTCCCAAAGCCTAAGGCACTGCTCCGACACAGGGTCAGAAGCAGAGACCCCACCTGCAGCAAATCAGGCCATGCCAAAAGTGCTGAAATAGAGTGGCTTGTCTCACACAAGGCCCAGAGAGCAGTGAGAAAGCAAAATGTAACCACCACTGTTCAAAAAAACCACTGTGGTTTGTACACAAATGCTAGCCTCCTATCTTGATGAAATGTATATTTGAAAAATATGCAAATAACATGCATGCACGTGGACATGTACCTACTAAAGGCTTTTTTCCAAGGGAGAAAGAGCACCTGTAAAAACACATGAAACGTAAAATTTGTGGAGGCACCGGAAGATGATGATGATGTATTTCTGAATTAGGACTTAAAACTTCATTTTGCAGCTACCTGAAGTTAAGACAAAGCTGCCTTTAGGCATCTCAAACTAGTCAGACCTGCTATAGCAGTTGCACAGACTGCTTCAAATATGCCCTCCACGCTCTTTTCAACCTCCACCCCAACATATATCCGCATAGTTTACCTCCAGTCATGGGTGGTTCTTGCTATAGCGCAGTTCACTCAACCTTATTGCCTGCCTGCCATGACAGGAGGGTTTTTTAAGACTAATGTTACAGGCTACTATAACAAATAGTATGAAAACAGCCAATAATTGTCACATTTCCATTAAAGGTGAGTGTACAAGGGTTTCTGGGGTGGAGAATCTGGGATCAAGAAAACAGTTTTAATTTTTACATATGAGGAAATATTAGGGCAAGTTTAGATCTTTCCACCAATTCAGGGCTCCTTGAAAAAGGGAACTTCTTTTTTCTGCTACTTACATATATTGCCCAGTTTTCAAAATAATTTTAAAAGCAAACAACTCACGTTTGAACTCTTCTCTCTGTATTCTACTATATTAAGGATTCAATTTTTATTCTAACTTCACTGGAAACAAACTGTCAGATGAAATCCAACACACCTTACTGGTGTGAAAGCCAAGTAAACAGGTTTTGCTCCTAATAATTACACAGACTGAGATTCATGTCATTCAATGCCACTTAAAACTCAATTCCAGAGTGACATTAAGGAGAAATTTGTCTTTAAAACCACTCTACTCAAAACACTGCTCATTTTATACAGGTTGGGAACCTCAGATGTTCTAAGGCAACACCTCTGATTTTATGTACCAAGATGAGGAGGGTACCAAACCTGGCCCCTCATCTGAAGAAAAGTGGTCTGACCTCACCTAACCATGCTTTGAGCATGATTTTAATTTCAGTGCAGCAGTCTGAATCCAGTGTCACTCTGATATGGTGGTGGCTGCTGTCTCACCTGAGCTAGATGAGCCTCCACCCTCAAAGAGGGGACACATGAAAACCAAAACTCTGGTGACTTGACAGTTTCTTTGGCCCTTTCAAATCTTCCCACTCCTAGTCACAGCTTAAAGCCCTTTCTGAACACTGATGAGGCGGCATCAAACACCCCAGGAAACTGCCCCAACTCTCCCTTGGAAATGCCCCTCAAATCAGGTCTTCCCCACCCTGAAAATCCCCTTTGAGCTGGAGGAATGTCCCAGCCAGCACATCTTCACAGCTCCTCCTGGCCACTTGGCAATGACACCCAGTATCTGATGGTTCTCCTCGCCAGGAGCCATCGCTGAGGAAAACGTGGTGGCACTGCAGTTTCTGCTGTGCACAGTGACACACAGTTTATTACCCACACAGCCAAGAGACAGGGCAGGGACCCTGCTGTAACACACACAAGCCCATTTCTCCCACTAAACCTCTGCTGTCTCCTAGCCACACATTTGCTTTGGACCTTAGTTTGGGCTTCACTTCAGCACACCCAAGAGCAACATTAACACAGCATTTACAGGCCTTGTCTTCCCCACTTGTATTGAACAGCCAAGCATTGTTATCTTATTTTTGTTATAGTGTTTGCATTGGTAATGCTGAACAAACCTGAAGCCTCCACTACAGCAAACACAAAAATTGACTCTGTTTATAAAAGAATTAAAGAACTAACACATGTTGAGAGTCTCTCTCCATTTACAGAAAACAGGCACCTCTTCATGACAGCAGTTTCTCTGACTCATGAAAGTTTAGAAATCACAAGAAGTAGCAGAAAACACGCAATTACATACTCCTGAAGAAAATGAGTGTTGTGCTCAGATTGGCAAATTTCATCTTCCACAAACCATTAATTAGCAAAAGATTCATCAAGACTAAAGATCTGTGCTTAGTGCCAACCTGCTTACATTGAAGCTGGACCTTGCTCTCTCCTTTGAAACACTCCTGATCTTTGGACTTGGTAACTGAAAGCTGCTATTTCTGGCACTGATTCGTGTGCATGTTAAGGAACCACTGCAACTGGAGCTGTCTCCTTCTGAGCCAGATACACTACAGAGCTGAATCAAAAGAAGGTGTCTCTCTTGCTACCTGGCCCTTATAAGAAGTAGATCACCAGAAGACTACTCACACTTTCAAAGTGCTGCATTCTCCTTGTTTGACAGATTACACTTTGAGATGTTACATAAAAGCAAAAATAGTCACAAATACTTTGGATCACCTGTCTAGTGTTAGCACTGCCAGAGATGAACTGCGCCAGGAGTGCTTTACATCAGTGTGAAAAAAATCAGAGTTCCTAAAAAAAAAAAAATGTTTTCCCAATAAAATATTTATTGAAAAAGAAAAGCAGCTTGTGTGAATGATGGTAAAATCCTTCAAACTAGATACTGCATTAAATCTGCTGTACTTCATGGAAGCTAAAAAAATACATTTTAAATATGAAGTTTGAGTGTTTCCTTGCTATTAGGACATTATCTCAAAGTCCTTAATGCCTCTCAGGCAGACAATTTGAGCACTTGGTATATTTATGTTTTATTTTCCCTGCGAAACTATTTATTTCATCTTTCCCATTAAAAAGAGCAGGTGTATAAAGGAACACAATTACAGCTCTTAATAAATCAGCACCTACAGATGTATTTAATGCTCTTTAAGACTTTTATCTACAGACAAAACCTGAAGGACCTATGGCTATCAAGTTTCTTTTTGTTTGTTTTCAATCAGCTTCAGAGAAAAAGAAATCAGCTTGACACAAAAATCAAAGCAGTGTTTTAATATGCACAAAGTCTAGCTTCGTTCGTTTAGCAGTCCAATCCAGTTCCTGCAGAAAAGGAGTGGGTGGTTGCTGCGACCAACTTAAATGGAAGCAGAATCAGTCACGAGAGAAGGAATTATCTAGAGCTGCCACACTGGATGCTGCAATACTTGCCTGAACAATGGAAGTATTCCGAAGGACATGCTCTCAGATACCTGTCCAGCAGCACAAACTCCTAATCCTCCTCCTATGTCTACCACCACCACTGGTTTATTATGTTAAATCAGAGCCTAAAGACACATCCCATTATGCAAAAATGCACACATTTTAACTTCAGCCAGAAAGGGCTACTTTCAATTTACCCCACTAGATCAGTTGGCTAATTTCTACAGCAGTCATTTTAAAGAAAACACAATTAATTTTTATAGTTTGTTTCACCATGTGAAAGCTTCCTGTGCCCTTAGATGCAAACTGAGGTGCCTCTGTCAATTTTATACCCTGTGAGAAGTCCGTAAGACACAGGAACCTTCACTTGTGCAGATCCATGCCTAAAATACCAGAATTTAAAAAGGTAGAAAGCGTTGCTTGAACTCACACACATAGCAAGTGGTCACTCATTTGAGAGACATAAGCATAAAACTGGTGTTGGGGGCAGCCAAGCCCTCTCACACCGTTGTTTGAGCAATAGTGCATTCTAGAGTGGCCAAATCCAGCACCCACTGACAGCAGCGAGAGTCACCCTGATGACTGCACCAGGCACCAGATGAAAAAGCCTGGATTTCCCTGCTCCCGAGAGCCTTGGATCTATCTGAGCACACACCACCACATGCAACAGCTCTAGCGTGCTGCACTGAAGTTCAGGTAAAGAAGCTGACAGCAACACCCCCCCACCACCACACCTCGATGGAGATAAAATGGGCAGATTCACTTTATTTTACACCACCAGCTGCCCCACAGCTGTAAATCAGCCACCAAGGGGGCCAGGGGACAGCACACAAGCCCCTCAATGATTTCCAACTGAAGTGACCCTGGGCTTTCCAGCTGTGTTTCGCAAAATGCAAGAAATGACAGCAGGTAACCGTACTCTTATTTTCATGCTTAGGAAGAACTTATTCTTCCAGATCCTGATGTGCGTAAAGCAGCCAACGCTCCAAATCAAGGTGGCACTGCAAAAGGTTTTTTTTTTTTTAAGCGTTCATCCACCCCCAAAAAAATCCACATTTTTGCGGTTGCTTCCAGAAGATGAACCACCTTGCTCACAAAATCCCCCCCGGACGCCTGTCTCTCCGTGCTGGCGGTGCTCCCAAGGAAGACCCATGCGCGCTATTGCTCAGGGAAAAGACAGGCTAATCCCCTGCCCTAACACCAACCCCTGAAAAGGGCCAGGCAGCGGGGCCAGCCGGGTCCTGCCCAGCCATATGTCAGCTTTGCTACAGCGGAGTGAAAGTCTCTCCCAGGCCCTTTTAGCTCTCCTGGTACTACGGCACACTTTTCGGGGTTCCCTGAAGCCCCCGTTCCTGCTGAGAGAACAGAGCCAGGCTGAACCCCCGGCTCCAGGGGCTCCGCAGCACACACGCGAACTTACCGGGGCAGCGCGGCTTTCCTGGCGTCGGAGGGAGCCCGGCTGCGGAGAGCACAACCGGCCGCACTACCGGGGCCGGCACAGCCACCTCGATAAAAAAGTATATTCCAGCTTCCCGCACCTGCTTCGGCTCGGGATCCCCCCGCATCGGCGGGGGAGGGGGCGTATTATAAGGTCAACTCCGCCGCTCTCCCTCCTCTGCTCATCTCAGCACGAACCGCCGCCCCCCCGCGCCCCGGAGGAGAGGGGGAGGATCCTCGCCCCGGGCTTCTCTGCCCGGGAACCAATTTAAAGCTAGAGATAAAACAAGCCCCGATGACTCGCAAAGCCAGAGGGGGTGGGGGAGTGTCGCCACCCCCTGCCCCCCCCACCGATGCCCCGCAGCCCCCCAGCGCCACTCACCACATGCAGCTCCACCTGAGAACTAAAGCATGGAGAGGGGGAGGTCGGAAACTCTCGCCCTAGAGCAGCTCCATATGTCGCTCCTCGCCGCGCCGCTCCGGGGAGGGGCCGGGTGGGATGCGGAGGAGGAGGAGGAGGAGGCAGGAGGAGGAGGCAGGAGCAGGCGGCGTGAGGATTTAAGCCTCCGCTCTGCCCCGGTGGCTGCGATCACGCAGCATTATACAATGGAGGAGGAGGAGAGGAAGGAGGAGGCACCACCAGCCCCGCTCCCAGCACTTGCCGCCAGCACTGACGACAGGGGCGGCTCCGGCGAGCTCCTCACCCTCCGACCCGCGTCAAAGCTCCGCCTCGGCCCCGGCCTTCCTCCCCCGCCCCCTCCCCCCCCCAACCCCCGCGGCTCCTCCTCCTCCCCCGCTCCGGCTCCCCGCGCTGCCCACGCGTGCCCCGGCCCCGGGCGGGCAGCGCGGCCCCCGCAGCTTCCCCGGGGAGCGCCAGGCCGGCACAAAGGCCGGGGCCAGCGCGCCCCGACCGCAAATATGACAAGTATCCCTGCTATCCGGTGGCGGGGACCCGGCCGGGGCACGAGGCTCTGCCAGCCCTGCTCCCCGCGCGGGGCTGGCCCCAGATTGTCCCAGTACAACCCAAAATTCTCCCTCCGCACCTCCGGTCAGCCGCCGGCCCGGCCAAGCAGAGCGGGGGCGAAGGGGGATGTGGAGAAAGCCCGGAGAACTGCCGGCCGCCCCCCGCGCACGGAGCCTCACCTGGGAGCCGAGGGAGGCGGCGGCCCCCGTCCGTGGAATCCTCGCTGCTAATTTGGGCTGTGCAGATACCACCGAAGCACAAAAATGAGGCCAAACGGAGATGTTCGAGCGCGCGAAGACTTGGGGGAAGGAGGGAAGCACTCGGCACCAGGCGCTATCTGGAAAGAAGATGATTATTTTAAGTCACCTCAATGACTGAGTTTCGAAAGGGGCTGCAAGCCCAGCCAGCGCTGTTAAAGGCGATTCAAACACCTTACAGTTTTGGCTGTAGCCCCAGCAGGCATCTCGGATCGTTCCGGTCTTTCATGTTCCACTAAACCGGTTGTACTTCGGGACAATAAAGCTTTAAGACCTAATATAAAGGCGATTATTAGTCATTAATATCACGACTCGTTTAGGTATTATGCTCAAAACGGTCTGTAATGATTTGTGATCAATCAAGATGATGGTCTTGCTAGAAACTAAGTTCCATATTCCATTAGAAAACTGAAAAGGAAAAGAAGGATACTTTTAGAAGAAAGGTTTCCTTACCCTGGAAACTGTATCTGACAAAAACCCACAGGAAGAAAAACAACACGAAACAATTAAAATAGTGAACCTGCCAAAATAAAAGGAGACTAAGCGTTGATTTTATGTATTCTTGAAACCAGAATTGAAAAGACCCCATCTAACTGATGTTTAAACACCAGGGCTGGCACTTGAGCACTCTGCTGAACTCATTAAAAAGGAAGGAAAGGACATCAGATCTAAAAACTGACATTTTATTTTGTCGGTTTGGAGGCTTCAGCACACCTTTCCCTTTCCATTCGTGCCATCAGCCATTCATTCCTTTGCTGAGATCCAAGCTCTCTCATTCCGTAACTGTGTCACAGAGTTAGCCCTAAACCAATCTGCAAAGCAATTCACAAACCGTTTACTAGATTTTGACGAGTGATTTGCGAAGTGCCCAGGAGCTGGCAAACATTAAAACCAGAATCTCCCTGGCTGGACACGTGCCAGCAGCAAGGCACTGAAACTTGGTCTTTCTGCCTGGGGAAACAGGTCTCTCCCTGAAATTACCAGCGTCACAATAAAATCACTAAATAAAAGGAAAAGGTTCATTTTCTTTAGAGCCTGAGTGATACCTGTTCAGAGGGATTTTTGCCTACTCAAAAGCCACATAGACTATTTGCAATACTTGCACATTGTTGGCTGGGTTGTTTGGGGTTTTTTTTTGTACGCCAGATTCACTGAATTTCAGGGCCCCCATTCCACCCTCCTTTACACCAGATTTGTAACACAGCGGGATCTGGCCTTGCGCAATTGCGCCGTGGATGCGCCCAGCCGAGCAGCGCCTGCCTTCCGGAGCTCAAAGTCCGCAGCAGGTTTACAGTCCCCGTGCCTGGGTGTGTGCACGCTATCACCGGCACCAGAGGCAGAACCACAAACATTTGCTAAATAAGCAGCTGGGCTCCAGTCCGATATGCACAGACCTGATCTTGCCATGTTACGCTCGGCAGTAAAAAGCCTGAGCCTGTGTCACTGGAGTTTTAAATGCTTCTGACTTCACTCAGTTGCTCCAATTTCACACCAGCATAAGAAAAAGCTCACCGCCCTTTCTGTTTCCTACTGTAACTCTCCTGAGTCTTTCTTGGCAGGAGTTTATAGTCACGCTGTAACTCAGATTGTGCCTCTGAACACAACTAGAACAACCTGCATCCACACTCAGAAGCACTCCCAGATGAACATAGGTCACGATATTAATCGATATGAATAGAGCTCCTTCCTGTGCTTCATGCACAGCACAGGCTCCGGCACGGCGGGACAAGGCTGGGCTGCACATGGAGAATAATCCCGCTGCTTACTGCTCCTCACATGGCCTCGCACCTGACTGAGCGAGATCTTTCTGGCCAAGAAACTCCATTCTGCAGCTCTGGAGCAGCCTGACCAGAAGGTGTCTACAAGACCCAAATGCAGTTTGCCCGAACACATCAGTAAGCATGGAGAAGCAGCCTGCAACAGAGCCACAAAATGCTGTGCTACGAAGTGTGTCTGCTGGCAGAGGTTTCTAGAGCCTGCAGGAGCAGGAGAGGGGAAAAGTCTGAGCGTCTACAAGGAGGAGCCACCCAAAATGCATCCCATTTCAGAACCATGCATGCATGGGCTTCCCAGGGAGCAGTAGCACAGGTTTAGTTGTGCAGTCATAGCCTTAACACAGGCCCTTGAGCTGCTCACATGTGAAGATGACACAGTAAAAGAGAAGGAGCTGAGCTGTGTCTTTCTGCAGCAGTACCAACCTGATGTGGGCTACAGGCATAGCCTGAGTGCAGCCGTGTCTTTGAGCCTGTCTGATTGAGGCCAGGTCTCATGAAGATCATTCAAAAAGCATCCTCGCACTGAAGATAAATAAAGAACAAGATAATACATGAAAAAACAGAAATCAAAGACTGGAAAGGGAGAAACAGACACTGGACTTCATAAATCATTTCATTAGAAACACTACAGATGGCCAGGTAATCTGCTCATCAACACGGGTGCTAATTAGGAAAGAGTGGCAAAGTTTGGTGTGCTGGAATGCTGGCATCCCTTGCATTTTTCAGAAATAGAGTGAGCGAACTGCTTCCTATGCTTCTAATTGCATCTTTGGCCTTTTCCTTTCTGATTGCAGTACATATGAATACTATGAGATTTCATCAGGTAATTGTTCAATGTAACTTCATTTTCTCCCTGGACGTCTTTGCTTTGGTGCATGCAGGAGCTGGCAGGCAAACACCTAATACTGTCCCCCAGAGCAGACAACTTTTTGCAAATAAAGGCCCCCTCAGTACTGGTAACTTGGAAAAAGCTAAACAAAAGGCCTGCCTACCGCCAGAGCTTCTTGTTCCACTCAAGCAGCACTTCCCACTGAGCAGCAAGATTCTCCTGGGTAAGGAGAAAGTGTGCTGCAAGCAAAGGCACAATTAAACACTGCTCACACCTCATGCCACCTCCGTTCAGGCTCAGCCACAAACAAAAATAAGTTCCTCAGCAAAAAATCAGGGTGCTGCATTACTGCTATCTGCACCTGTACATGAGCAGGGAGGGAGCTGCATCCGGGGATTTCAATGGCTTTTTCTCGCTTGTGTAACTCTTCCACTCTAACAAGGCTGTCCCCATGTGTCCCAAGGCACAGGAGGCAGTAAAAACCAAAGGAAGGAATGCTTCACATCTCATCTCACTCCAGTTTTAGCTTTCCCCCCCGCCCCCCACCGCGCTTCATTCTCTGCTTTAGTTCATATTTTTGTCCTTTAATGTTTTTGTGGCAGTAGGAGAAACACCATTACCTAGAATGCATAATATGCTTAATTATCATTCTCGGTTAGTTCTCTAGGAAAAAAAAACCCTACAGGAGAAATCAGTTTAATTAATGAATACGACCAAATGCAGCCTTAGTTCTAATGCAGTATCATATATTATATGTCCGGTTGGGCAGTTGATCTTCTTTGGGTAAAATGAACAGCGATGCAAAAAACGAGGGAGCTCATGAATCAATATTCTGAGTGCAACTAACCTCTCTTATGTAGTTATTCTAAGCTTCCTACAGATTTTGATGACAACATTGGTTCCCAAATACTGCTTTTGGCTTTGGTAGCACAGGATCAGGCCTGTACAGTCTAGTAATAGGAAGCTACTGCTTGGCAGTACCAAGGGTTGTGCCACATGGTAAATTCATTAAGTAATTAAGGAAAAAAACCCAACCCTTAACTCCAGGATAGCTCTCAAATAGCCATACCAAATAAAAATCCCCAGTGTGTGCGAACAACAGGGGTAGCAAGGTTTCAACTGAAAGCAAGATTTGGTGATTTAGATTTTCAGAAGGACTACTCTTCACATACTAAATTATTAAGGAAATATTATGGAACAGGATTATCAGGAAAGAAAAAAAAAAAAAGCAGTGTGCATTAGCTGGCTTAGTCAGAGGAGGTTTTTCTGCATTCTTCATGCACGGAGACGACTCCCTCCCTCTGTAATTCCCTGTGCACTCCCAGTCCTCTGGAGACTGTTGGTGTGCATCATTTTTGCTCCAGCTGAAAGACTGTCCTCTGACAGAGGTTCGGGCTGCCTACTGTTGCTGTATATTTCCTCACATCTTTCTGCCTTTTTATAAAAATCTGTGCTCCTTTCCAAATCTCATTCAGGCTGCATCCCCTGCAAGATGTGCTTCATTCCTGGCCCAGGCCAGACTGTTCACACTGGCACTGCCTGTACGGCACACAGGCTCCTAAAACAGTCTCCCCTTTCCAATCCTGCTTCTTGAGACACAGTGAATTATACTCTGCAATGAGCTGAGTTTTAAACAATTTCAGGCTGCTTTTCTTTCCCTTTCAATGCTCACTCTACAGTCTCTATCAAAACCACAAGCCATTTTTTTCTGGAACACTTGGTTACTTTTTTGAAGGGAGGCTACGCTGATGTCCTGACACTCATCTCATACCAGGGCCAGTGGATCAAGAGGGAAAAAAATTCTGCAGATAAAACCAAAGCCTCTTTGAGCTGAGGAGGGAATACTTCTAATCAAGAAAAAACACAGAAATGGTTGGGGAAAATAGAGAGATGGCCAGTCTTCAGGCCTAATTAACCACTGGTGTAAACAGATGTCGCTGCAATCAAGCCAGAAGACTTTGGGCCACCCACCAGTCTTGAACACAAACCCAACACGAGCCTGAAAATCTTAACAACATGGGGCTGTCAAACATGCAAGCCACACACACTTCAGCACAAAGGTCACCACCATGTCCCCAGTGCTGAGGGACCACCTGCTCCTTGTTCACCAGGGGAAAGCAGCTCTACTGTTCTGGCTTACCCTGAGTGCTGCACAGACTGCAGCCCTTCCCTGAAGCAAAGCTACTCCTACAAAACTCTCTGTGGAGCCACACATTTCTGGAGCACAGATACACCCCACACTTTTCCTAAGTACTCTTGAAACCTGAAAGAGCCCTGGGTGCATAGGCAGGTTGGAATATGTTTAGCACTGCTCAACCCTGCTCAGATGCCAAAGGTTTGATAGACCAAATGGGCCACCAGTGGGTGACCAGAGGCTTCTAGCAGTGGATGTTCCTGCTCACATTCATTGCATCAGAGCATTGTACAACAGTTGCAATGAGTTTGAGGCAGAGAGGGCACAATCAAAATGGTGGTGTGGCTACAGTGCTGATGTAGGATGCTACACAGCATTTCAATATGTTATGCAGGACTTAATCCATGTCACTGGAGTTAAATGTGTTTGTGCTCAGATGCATTACCAAAAAATAAAAAAA
>VRYO01000168.1:2056814-2123562 GCA_009812075.1 Sialia sialis | reverse complement strand
AAAAAAACCCCAAAAAAGCCAAAACCAACAAACCTCAATAAAACAGAAGCTGAATCTATAGGGCCAAATTCAGAAGAGGGAAAAAAAAAAAAGGAGCTGGCAGAAAACCTAGCATAAGAACATCAAATGTAGCAGTATTAACTCCCACTGCCATTCTGTTCCTCTACAAATAATTGAAAACCATCTAGAACTGAAGTCATTGAGTCAATGCAGTGAATGCACAAATCCTTCTGTTTTAACTCTTCACAAAATGTGCAACTCCTTAGATTATGTGCAAAGAGGAGATTTAAATAAAAAAATAGATTGAATGAGTACATCAGATGCTTTTAGTGACTATGCCTGTGGTAATGATTCATTTTGTCTTTCTACATTCCCTAGTGCTAGCACGGCTAAGAGTCAGCAGAAGCTCATACTTTATATGCAGGTAAACAGACCGTGGGTGTCTGCATTTCTTAACTCTACCTAAAACCACCCCGTAACCATCAGAAATGCATTTTATCTTTCTGAAGAAAAAAGGAACTGCACAAATTAATTTAGGTTCTCCTCTAACCTTTTTTATATTCTTTCACTTTAAAGGAAGCTGTTCATTTATAGTGACCATTAGGCAAAGGCTCAAAAAGGTTTACACCTAATTAGTATTCCCAAGCAAGGATGAAACACTAAATCACTGCAAACCCACCCAGCATTTAGGTTGTACCAACAGGACAAAGGAAAAAAAGCAGAAAATCCTTCATTTGTCATCAGAGTTCCTTTCCTTTCACACCTCTTAATGGTCTCTTTCTTCCTCCCACAGTGGCTATGGGGTGCTAATGTCCTTGAAATGCGGCAAGGGTCTGGAACAGAGGAGGGGCAGCTCTCCTGTCTGGTCACACCCATATGACATATCACGTGCGGGCATTTGCAGGGGTGCAAAAGAAAATAGTAGGAAAAAGCAAAAAAGAAAGAAAAAAGAGATGTCGTGAGCAGGGATGGAGGTAGGGAAGAAGGTGCTGCATTTGGCATATGGCTCCCTAAAGCCTATGGTGGCTTTCCGTGACAGCTCAAACAGTAGTAATAGTTCCTTTTTATTTTTATTTTAGCCTTGGTGAGGGGGCAAAGCAGAGACATAATTGGGGTACAGAGGGAAACAAGTCAAGGGAAAGGAGCTGACCCAAAGAAACAAGGAGGAAGAGCTGCCTTCCCATTGACAGTGCTGCTACTGAGTCCAGGGACTTCCCTTGTTTGACTACTGGACAGCAGCAGGAGAAGAAAATAACACAAGGTGTATCACTGAGGCTTTCCCTGCTTCTTCTCCCAGCCACAAACTTTCCCAGCACACAGAAGGGCAGAAGGCTCCCAAACGCCTCTCTGTTTCACAGAGATCCACTTTCCTACAGAGGTTCAACTTTACAAACAAGTTTCTCACGGATCCATTTCTAGAAGGGAAGGTACCACTTACTGAGCCATAACTCCTGTCTGCAGAGTGAAGTACAGTAATTTCACAATTATAAGCCGCACCTGAATATAAGCTGCACCTCCCAGTAGCCGGGTAGACCATGGGATTTGTCCATAAATAAGCCGCACCTGAATATAAGCCGCACTACTGGGGTAGGCTGGATTCTTCAATAAAAAAGGTGCGGCTTATAATCTTGAAATTACTGTACCTGCCCATCTAGAGCAGCCAGCCTGAGGTACTGCAGAGAGAGGCACCAGTCCTTTTGCAAGAGCTGGGCAGAAAGAGGCACCCTCTGCCACAGACTCACAGCAAGGGGCCAGACAAGCCAAGGAGGGATGATTGTCCATCTGCTATCGTTCAGGCCCCAGTGCATTTTCTAATCATCTGCATCCAGGGGACATTCCTAGTGTGTTTCCTGCTAAGCAAAAAAGTCATAATAAACCCCAGTCACTTTACTTGCTTACCTACTACCTACAGTAGTTAACCTTAATGTTAAATCTTTTTTCTTTTTCTCGCTGAATCTGCTCTTCTGCTAACTTCACTGTACTCTTGCTGGATGTTCAGCCCCTGCCACAAGAGCAAAAGAAGTTAGGCAGATGTCAAAGTGCTGATAATTTGACTCCACACACATACCCAAATACTATTGCCAAGCAGGTCAGCATACAGAAACTTCTTGCTGGCACTGCTCTTCAAAGGAAACTCTTCCTTGTCTGAGCAGCTGGGAAAGTGCAAGAGCCTGCTCCTTACTCAAGTTGTGGAGGTCATAGAAAGAGCTGCCCCCAAGAGCATCATTGCATTACTCCTGACAGCAAAAAAGGGAGGCCTGGCATTGGATGCATTTGTTTCTGTTTTAAAACCAGAACAACCTAAACCAAATCACTTCTGTTAGAGAAACACTGTCTTCCATGAGATGTTCAGGTGAAAGACCTCAGCCTCCCAAGATCTTCATGCTAGCTGCCACAGCTGATGTGGGTGCAATAATGAGAAGGAAATACAGTTTTGCTTTGAACTTCACTTTCTTTCATTTAGCGAAGATTCCTCTTAAATAAATGGAAGTGGGGAGATCTTGGAATAAGCCTTAGCAAATTCTAATCGCACTTCTTCTTCTTGCAAGCGAGCCATCATTCAGTAGCTAGGTGGTTCTAAATAAAGAACTCTAGTCAACAACAGGAAATAACTCCCACAGAAAAAAAGGGCAGAATACAAACTCGCAGCAACTCTCGTACATAGCTCACAACGGCCTTTTGTTCCATGCACATTAAGTCCAAAATCTTTACTTTTCAGAACATGTTCTTACTCTAAGTAATTAAAACTTATTTTTAACTCGTCGCAAGTATGGATCCCTTTCTTGCCTTCCTCCCAAAAAAGTCATATTAAGAATCAGAAAATCACAAGCTATTCCCATTTTCCCTCTTTCATTTAGTATGTACAGACATTCTAGGAATGCTACACGATGACAAGGATTTCAAAAACTACTGATGGTGGGGTTTTTATCTTTTTCTGTCTTTTTTTTTTTTTTTGGCAGGGGAAGGTGCACTGTTGTGTTCTCAGCTGCAGCTTAGATCCTTCATAACGTTCAAAAAAAACCACTGCATGTTCAGAAAGTATGAAGTACCTAGTCTGTGGGAAGGGGACAGAGGAGAAACCACACATCTCTAGCCACTTATTAAAAACTCAAGCTAGTGTCTAGAATCATCAGCTTTTAAATTATACAACACATCACACATAACAGGCCAGTGAATGAGCACAGGCATCAGGCACAACATTCCAAAATGCACAACCAAAATCCCTTAAAGAATACACTGGTTGACTTCATCTGGCTTTGAAAAAGTGTGGTTTTAGTGTGCCAAGGAGGAAATTTTAAGATGGCTGCTGCTTGTTGGCTGCTATGGATGGGGCTCTGCAGGAGGTGGGAGAACTTCTTTAGAAATGTTGCTATCACTTGTGGCAAGTATCTTCTGGAACACAACACAGATATAGCAAATTTTAGTGGCCAGCCGATTCCAGCATCTCTCCATCAAATTACCTGACATGGCCCTGTCACACCGTAACTGAACTGCAAAACCAATTTCCATTCTAGAAATAGAATGTTTGAATTATACAGCCACAAGAACCAGGGTTACAGTTCCAGGCTGGATTTTTGTCTCTGGAATATGTGAACTGGCTCAGTGTGCATACGTGTGTACTGTGTGTTCATGTGCACGTGCAACCATCAAAAGTTTACACAAAGACAAATCACATTTGTTTCCTAATGCACAATGAACACACAGGCTGAAGCAACTCCACATTCAAATCTAGCCCCAAATGTGTGGTTGTATTTTAAAGTCCTCAACAGTGGGTTCAAACATGAGCTTGCAATTATAGCTTTTTCTTGTTTAGAAAATAGATGTCACTGCTGACAAATCCAGACTCCTTCTGAACCTTCAGAAAGGAATAAAAATCGATAAGGTAAAGTAACCAAGAACAGTTGTCCCACTGTTTCCCAGCTCTCGCCCATTAGGTTAAATACTACAGCGATTTCAGTGGGACCAGCACACTTTAAAAGATGTAGTCTCTCTTTTTCTCTCTCTTGCTGAATGATATTTCTGCCCACATGCACTGACACATACTGTGTCTAACAAGGCTGTGATTCATTTTCAGTTCTAGTCATGCTCACAAGTGATGCAGTGCACTAGCTGTGCCTTCAGGATCTGCGTAATTTAGCTTCATTTTCTCTGCCCCCACCCTGCATTAAGTGAAGTTCCAACAAAGCCAAGTCACCACCCACCAACTCCCCCTCCCACCTGCTTGGGGGATGTGTACAGCAGGAATCTGAATAATAATAATAATAAAATTAAATTATTTTTTTAGAAAGAGGGAGGAGAGGATGAGAGCTTGAGAAATATCATGAATTGTTAGAAAGCTTTCTAACAGTGAATAATGTGAGTGAATAATGATAATGGGATGTATACTACCAGATCACTGAAGCAGCTGTATCAGTCCTGAATCATCTCCTCATACATGTTAAAAGCAGCACTGTGTCTTGCATCGTGAATATCCTGCAAGTTCATGCTAAAAAGTGATTGACATTAAACCTGAATCCCTGATTTATAAAGGCAAACACCTTGTCTGCCTCTCCCATAGTAGCCTTGTGGTGACCATTCTCTAGTCCCCTGTCCCTTGCAGTCACTGTGAGCAGGCGCAAATGTCAGCGGGAGCCGTCGGCACGTCCCAGCTGAAAACCTCCCGCACTCAGTGACCACCATCCATCACGAATTACACATGGTGGTTTTGTGATACAAATTACAAGCTGCTTCTGAGCTGAACTCCATGTATTTGAGGCATCAGGCCAAGCTTGAACAAAGTGAAAGATAGGCTTTTTATTTGATAAATCTCATTATCTCACTGGCATTCGAAATTCACCTCAGACACAGAAATGCATCACAAAGTAGTTCTGTAGTTACTTGGAAGAGCCAAGATGCTTTAACATGTAAGTTTAAAGGCGTTTATACACCCACCATACTAACATTTCCAGCTCTCCTTCACCTTCAACCTGGAACTATGTTTTGATGGAAAACTTGATTTTCTAAAGAAAAATAAGTAAATCACATTTCTTCAGCAAAGATCCCTAGACAAAAGCAAGTCACTGAAGACTCCTTCACGCAGATCTTAGTGACCTGCACAATTTCTTTAATCCCCTACCAATGACACAGGATAAAAGGAATTAGCACCAAAAGCTAGAAGGTACTTCAACATTACAGATGCAATAGACAGGGTACCTGTCACCACAGAGTTACAATGAACTAAATGAACACATATCACCTTTCTTCCTTTACATGAAACATCCGAGTGGTGGGAGCTTTGTGTAAGTCAGGCACAGCCTCCCAAGCTAAGCAGCCTCTCCTGTTGCTGATCCCATTCACAACCAACGTGAGCATACCAGAGTAGGGATTACATTCCCTACTTGCTGTAGAGGTCCATCTCCTTCTCTTCCTCACTCCCCAAGTGCTGACTCAGTTTGACCATGCAGCTCACCAACCCACTTGCTGGCATGTCCCCACTTCAGGTCCTGTAAAGAAAGAATCCAAGAGGACCAGAATTTTGGGCTACCCTCAGCTTGGCCAAGCCTCATGGTTGGGGGAGGTGAAGTTCATCTCTCTGCCCTCCCATCAACATCTTCTTTTCTTCCAGGACAAGCCTGGGCTGATCAGGAGCTGAAGATTCCTCATGGTCATTTGTTCCTGATCCAGTCTCCTCCTCAGAAGCTCCCAACTATATCAAAGGAATAAAGGAGAGACCGCAGCCAGGGAAGGGCTGGTCTACATTTCTGATGTGTAACACACGTCTGTGAAGGGACCAGATCATACCACGAGGCTAATATCACGAAGGGCTCTGGGAGGAGGATATTTGGAGGAGAATAATTCCTGGGGCTGGATACTCGTTGGGAGTAACGGGTCAGGCAACGAAAGCAGCGGACTGTCATTTCAGCAGACAGGCTACTGCCTCATTTTGCAAATTGAAGAAATGAAGCACAGGAAAACTATGGGCTGGCTTATTGTGGAAATGAAAGTCAAGGCTGTGTGTTTTGATTTCCTGAGCTCTCCACACAAGTCCAGCCTTCCTCATCCACAAAGTCATGCTGTAAACATCCTCAGGGCAGGGCCTACACCTCTCCTTCGCTTTATGTCTGTGGCTTCCAATCTTCCACAGTTTGCAGATCCCTTCACACATTTAAACCTGCTGACAACAGGCTTGCTTTCCCTGGCTTTCCTGCACATCTTGCACGTAGCTCATGGATCCTCGTGAGTCTGTTCTCTGTGGCCCTCTGCAGATTCCTATGTGCCCCTCTTTTCCTACCAATCCCTACACACCACAAGAGCCAGCAGCAGGCATTTTCAAAGTGGCTTAACTCCATCTAGCTGCCCTAATTCGAGACAAAAGCACAGAGCTTCCCTGTCATTTCAGCATTTCCCATCTCAAGGTATGGGAGCTGTTGATCTCCCACATGAAAATGCATTATGCTGTCAGGCCAGCCTAAGGGCTGTTATTTAATTTACTTGAGGAGGTAAGTGAAAGCCCCTTCATGCAAATGCTTACAATGTGATCTGGAAAACAGCAGGCGTAATTAGATAAAATGGCAGCAAAGCCCACCAGGGAAATAATGTTAATTCATGAGGATTTTCCTCTCCACCTCCCTCTCAGTGAGGTTTAAAGCCAAGGAGGGGAAGAAAAAAAAAGGAAAAAAACAGAATGCACCTCAATGATCTATCAAGTAGAAAAACAGGACAGCAACCAGTGGGGTAATCTTGAAGATGCCTCTGCACAATACCCCTAGCAGGACTGGCAGCTCATGCTCCTAAGAGATGCAGCACTGAAAGCAAAAATTGCTCTGTCACTGTCATAAGTTAATTTGAGTCGAGACATAATGAGCCATCACCCCTAAACTTCACATCATCTCCTGACCAAGGCCTAGTCAGCCCATGGAGATTTGTCACATGGGAACATCACTGCAGCCCCCTGCCCCCACTAACAATAAGAACACCAGAACTCTTTTGCAAGTCTTAAAAGAAGATCTGGCATTTCCAACCCACTCACTAATTCTTTCCCTCAAAAATATCCAGGAAAAGGTTCTGACCAAACTGCCACAGCACTGGTGGTAAAGGGGATCACAAGGACACCCCAATGGCAGCACACGTGACACTGATCTGATGGATAGAAACTCTTCCAGTGACCTCAGGAAACCACAGCTCAGTGTTTCTGCTGCTGCTGCCTTCTCCCTCCCACCTAGAAGCCAGCCAGGAAAGCCACCTCCTGATTGCTGACCTGCCACTACCAAAATGGATTCCAATTAGCCAACTCACTCACGGCTATTAGGAAAGAGAGACATTTTTTGTTGTTGAGTAATTACTCCTCATGAAATGGCATACATCCCTAGTTGATTAGGTCACAGCACACTGTGAACAAATTGATGTAACAGAGATATCTTTAACCTGATAAATTAAGGCATACTTTCTCAATATAGGAAGCCTAATTGAAGCCACGCATGGGGTATTTACCAAAGGTATCTAGAAACAGAACTGTAACATGCACAAACAAACAACGGTTGAGATCCAAAGACAGCAGCTCATACACACCCAAGTCGCATACTTCTTGGATGGGGAAAAAGAAAAGAAGCTAGTTTGTCTGCTTACTGTGAGGACAGTAAAAAGTCGAAGTGAACAGAGTAGTTTGACACCAGCAGTTAAATATGTAAAGGCAAAATTCAAGTTGCACATGTGAAAGAAAAGAGATTTTGTTTATTTGCTTCCCTACATACCTTCCCCATCTATCAGAGGAGAAAACCCTTTTTTTTTTTTTTTCTTGTCAGGGATCTACTTGCTGAAGCAATTGGAGATATACACAAAATATATAGAAAGCCTAAATAACCACACACAGTAAATATGCTACAGTAAGGGTTACCAAAATACAGCCCATGAAGTCCCCCTAGAAGAATCTTGAAGTCAGCCTGGGTTGTGTTGCAAATAAGTTTGATTGCATTTTTTCTCCCTTCACCAAGTCCTAATCTTTAGTGTTCCTCCACAAATAAAACTTCATCTGCCTGGAGAACAGCAGCTCCTCCACCATTTCTATCAAGTCATCCATTGCAGTACACTGGTTTATTTAAAACCAAACCCAAATGCCCAAGCCCGTAAATACTGACTGCTTCCTGATTTTGGGACTTGCCCATCTATTAAAAAGGAAGCTGTTCACTTTACAGACCGTGGCCCTAATCTTTCAAACAGTTTTGCCTGTGCCGAGCAGGAGCACGCGAGCACTTTGGTCCAATGTAAGCATTTGCTGAAGTGAGGCCAATGTTTCCTGTTGTAGTTAAAAGCACATTATACAGTGAGGATGGAAAAACATGTCTGCGACACAAAATCAACCCTTCTCTTCCCATTTCAGGATGAGGGGGTCGGGAAAGCACTCTCAATATAAATGTGTGTGACAAGGGCCTGGGTAGAGCGAGTGCCATGAACAGCTTCATACTGTGTTGGCTTTCTAAGTCCGGAAACCAACTGGGTGTCATTTAATCTCCCAGATTAAAATCACTTAGCGAATATTGTATTGTTTCAGTGCTCTCACTGTCAGCGCAGTGTTGGGGGCCTCGCTGGCACTCTGCTGCTCGCTAACTCACCACTAATGAAACCTTGCGCAGGAGCAGCTGCCGGAATCTGTGTCAAACTGCATCTGGCACCCATCTATCTTCCAGCCATCTAAATTCACCTCTGAAATCATACAAAAGCAGCCGCAGAGCTCCCTGCAGCCACTCCAACACACCAGGCTTTGTCTCATCAAGCCTGTTAAGCAATTTAAAGCAATTTATTTTTTTTAATTTGCCTTGTGTTTTACAGCAGCAGCTTTCACAAAAGCAGTGAAGAAGTTAAGAAAAAAATTGGGGAGGGAAAAAAGTGCCCCCTTCTCTTTCTTTCTTTTTCTTTTTTTTTTTTTTTTTTTTTTTTAAGTAAAAAAAGTCTGTCAAGCTCTCAGTAGACTATCATTAAACCAGTTTTGGCTGAAACTGTATGTTTAGGGGTTTTCCAATGGAGACACTCTGGTGCCTGCAACACTCAGACAGGGAGGGGAGGCTTCTATACAATTGTTGAATTGTTGTCATGGCTATTAAATATGCTGTAGTACAAATACCCAACAGGGCTGAAGGTTTGTCGTGTATTGGCTCCAGAGAGGTATCAAAAATGCTGGTATTAACTAGCAGATAACTGAGTTATACAAACACTGAATAAAAGATTCAGTCAAAAGTTTTAAAAGGTTTATTAACTTCACTTCAAACCCCTCCCCCACCTCCCAACTGGGGCTTAAAGTACTTTGTAAAATAAATTTAAAATATTTTACATTTACCGTAGCATTAATTTGACCGAGTCTCTTCTAGTGTTTGGGGTAAAAATGTCTCTTCTCTCTTTTCATTTTCTGCAGAGGATAGGAGTTTTGCTCCACCATCTCGTTAGGCTCATGAGTGGCAGTTTGAGAGAGTGGCACAGTAAAGCCATTACTTGCTGACTAAAACAGGTCAATGAAAAACAGGCTAGTGACTGAAATTGAAACTTCTCATTTCTCTCAAGAAAAGGGTGCATTGTCAAGATAGAGTCTAGCATGTCTATTAAGCAACGTTCAGAGCAGCAGTGCCCAGCACAGCAGCACCGCAAGCTCCCCAGCGCAAGAGGAGGGGACACAGCCCCTGGCACAGCCCCAGCGCCCGGACAGACGCTGTGCTCTCCTCGCCAGAGCCCAGCCAGCTGCCGGGAAGAAGCATTAAAGAACATGGTGTGCAGAGGGCAGGGGATGTGCTGGGCTCCCCTCCCAGGCTGAAGTTGTCCATCCAGCTAAACAGGTCATGATCCAGGTCTCGGTGGCATCCAGCCATACGGCATGGAGGACTCTAGGTGAGTGTGCCTGGCCTTCCGTGAGGGCAGTGGTGGGCGAGTCTGGAGGGTGTTTCCTAGACTGAACGCTGCAAACGGCGGAAGGAGCAGGAGGAACAGGATCTGTCAACCCATTTAATTAAGGAGCATTTTCCCCACGCAGATTCATACACATCTCTCCAGGCTATAGGGCCCTCATTTCTTGCCTTAGCCCAAAAAAGACTGACTGTATTTTGCATTTCTAAGACAATTTGTTCTCAGCACTTCTCAGGAAGAAGTACAACATACATATGCTATGAAAATGATCACAATGATACCTCTGTCTCTGCTGCTAACTCCATTGTGCCCATCCGCTGTGCAGCTAACTTTTTGCAGCAACTGAAATAATCTGAAAAAAAATGGAAGTGTGCTCCTTTACTGCAAGCTTCCCAAAGTAACCACTGCAACAAGAAATTGCATTTTTCAGCAAGGGCTACTAGTCCAACTGCTGGCATTGCTGCTCTTCTATCCACTAAAAAAAAAAAAAAAGAAAAAAGAAAAGGAGATCTGGATATGCCCTGCATAGGGTCACTTTATAGGGATGTCAAAAATGAAATCACTATTGCTAAGAGGCTGAGTGAGCATCCTGGGCAGTCCCCTCCAGCCCCTTGTTGAGCTCAACAGCAGGACTGACAACAGCCCCAGGATTGTGGCCACCAGGAAAAGCCACTGAGATCGACAATTCATTTTTTACAGACCAATGGACATAAAGGTGACAAAGCTCTGTATACCATTATAAATCATCCAAACCAACCAGCAGAAAATCTGTGCACTGATCATGTTAGCATATACCTCATCATTACTTTTTCCCTGCGTAAACAGCATCCTCTCCTCCATCACCTCCCAAGGCCCATTTGGAGGAATCACGAGCGGCGTTCTCACATCTGGCTCCCTGAAGAAGCCAGTCCTGCTCGCTGAGCCCTCACAAGCATCACACCAAGTGATGACACAAGCCATGACTGCTGTCCAGGTGGTGGGGTGTGACCTATTTCTGGGCTACAGGAGTTTGGTTTGGGAGGTATGTGCAGTGTCTAGTGATGGAGGTAGGAAGAGGAGAGAATAGTAAGGTCAGGAATTGATAATTTTCTACATATTGGCTCCATGGTTTTAGAGAGAAGTAAGAGGCCCAAACAAAAGCAGTGCCACAGCCTCAGGATCTTAACATCAATCTGGAGTGGAAGAAGGAGAAAGCATTCCCACTGTAGGAAGCAGAAACTTTTGCTGCTTATAGAACTAACATGTCCCCAAAATCTGGTTTCCTTAACAGTATATGGCATCAAAAGGAGAAATATTTTGAGGATACAAAGGCATTCCACTCCTCTCCTGCCTTCCAACAAGCACATTAATCCAAAAACAACCTGTCCAGCACCACTACCAGGTGTCTCACGTTTTATGCATGAATAAACTGTCCTGTAACTGGCACAAATAGTCATTTACCAAGTGGAGTATTTTGTCAATCATTCAACTCTGACAGGATACATGCAACCAAATGACCTTCATAGCAACAGGGTAAATTTTCACAGCTAATTCTCCTTCTTGCAGGATTTTCTTTCGCATTTGGCTGAAGCATCATTGGTTTGCTTGTCATTGGCGATTTTGCCATATTTTAGAGCAGCTATGCTGACCCAAAAGGACACCAGCACTATCCTACACAAACAAGCAATATTTCAAAATTTACAGCATTGCCCTCAAGTTGCAGTCCAGAGGGCGTCCCACTGAGGTTATGAATAAAAGGGAAGCAAACGCACTTGTGATTTGCAGGAGGCACAGCGCTCCTTTAATTAAAGAAGACTCTCAGTTGGTCTGTACCTACTTTCCTGAAATCTTTGGGGCTTTCCAACCCTCCCAACACCTTCATCCATAGGGAATTCTCTGCAGATACCTGTGCTAGCATTTAATCTGATATACCACAAGGCACATAAGAGTTGTGGTGGGTTTGATTATGTGACGTGCACACTGCCTATCCAGAAAACAAACAAAGCCTCTCCAAAAGACCCCACTCCCTCTACTGATTACCAAAAGCTCCTCAGTTCCAATTTCCAGGAACTCCTAGAAGAGCAGGCAAGCCTTGGTGCCTACATCCCTTAAATATAATTTGAGGGGAGTTATTGTTTCAATAATAAAGGGAAGTTTGGTGGTTTTTCTTTATGGGGGAAACCAGAAAACCAAATAGAGCTTCTTTATATTAGGTGCTGTATTCATGTAATGAGTTTTTCTGTGGTGTAATAGTTTTCAAAACAGGGCAGCCAAGAATTGCTTTTTCCAGTTATCTATAAATCAGGGCTGGAGAGAAAAGAAACAATTCCAGAGAATGGTATGCATCAGTCTGAGCAATCACTCCAGCGAGTCATGCAGGTAAACAGCTACACAGCATCAGTTAGCAGCACAAAAAAGGGATCATCTGCAAACCAGAGTACAGGAGGAAAAAAGCTTACAACTTTGCCAATAGGCCACTTATGTGTTAGAAGATAGGGGAAAAGGAGCTACCTCAAATTGTAGGGGTCACCAGAAAAAGGCACAGAGATCAGAGTATGGAGCACTACAGACAGAGCAAAGGGGGAAGCCTCCTGAATGGAGAGGAAAATAAGAGCTAGATTTTGGGCAGTGGACTTGCAGGCAAATATGAGATAAAACAGTTAAACATATGCACACAGCTGCAAACTGAGAGAGCTCCAGGGCAAGGAGGTGGGGAGAGACAGGCAATGGCAAGAGGGGGATCTAGACCTGATTATGGCAGAAAACAGTTAGGTCTCTTTTTTTTTTTTTTTCCTTTCCCCACATTAATCTGGATAAAAATAATAAGGAGTGAAGTCTGAGTCCAAGAGGCCAAGGATGGGAAAATTTACCACACTAGAAGCAAAAGATGACCCAATTTGAACAAGAGGTTTAAGCAGAAGAAAATCAAGAGGAGAGAAGGAAACCTGGAAACTTGTGTAGAGAAGATAGCAGCAGGATTTAGCAGCCATAAGGAATAGGAAGGGGGATGGGTAAGGAGAGGGGAGTTAAAAACAACAGAGTTGCAGCTATGTTACATGGCACTAATTCAGCAAAGAAACAGCCTCAAATGGATGTAAACAATGGACTATTCATTAGGGGTTTCATTCCCTGCAACCCAGCAAACTATTGTCTGCAAGTTTTAAATACTCCCTTCACACACACACAAACTAAATTACAGAAAATGTGAAACATCAGATAATCTCAACAACGTGTCTCAAAATCACTGCCCTCAAGCATGCACTATGCTTGGCAGACTCTTCTTCCAACCATCTGCCAGCATGTGGAGGAAAATAAATAATTAACACACATCTGGGGTCAGACTGTGAGCTGAAAATCATGCCTGAGTAAAGGACAGGCAGTGACTAACAGCACATGTGGATTGAGCTCTGGGGAGCCTTTTCAACCTGTCCCACCCTAAGCATTCTGTCCACCTTGCTATGGGAGCCTCCCACACTGATAGAAGATGATGTGTGCTTTTATCCCACACTACCCACCTGATACGACAGCTGAACAAGCAATTCAAAGTTTGGGGCTAAATTCTCAGCTGCAGAAGGTTCAAATTTCTTCTGATGCCACTACTACAGTAAGAGACAGCTTGGATAGGTAGAAAATATGTTTGACATCTGGTTTTGCTCATCTGACCTTCATCTGTTAGAGCTCTGTTATTACTGGAGCACCCTTTCCTGCACACCAGGATACACAAGAGGGCATCAGGTGTGATTCAAATATCCTTGTCTTGTTCTCAAAGGTGATTTGGCTCTTTGGACTGCCCCAAAGCAAGCCTCCAATTCACAGTCTCTCAGAGGGAAGGGGTTTGTGCTTCCCAGGAAAGGGCTAGCAACCATGGGAGGCATTTGTAAGGGCAAGAGGGAAGAAGAGGCAGGTAACTTGGGCTTTCTTTTTCCTCATCTATTGAAGGCATCTGCATAAATGACCTTTCATAGTGTGTCCATAGGCCAAGGCTCAAAGGATCTATCCAGACTGCAGACCAGCAGAGCACAGGCTGTACATTCTCACTCAGTATCTCTCATGCCTGGTAGGCTGTGACGCGTCTTTCAGAAATATGGAGGACTGCAGGGAGAAGCTCCTCACAAGAGAATCTCACAGCTTCTCTTCCTCTTGCTTAGGTCTAAAGGTACATTAGCGCAGTGACTGCTCAGTGCTACATCACATTGCTGTCACCAGGAATCACACAAACATAAGAAGACTTTGGATTCCCTTCAGGTTTTCACCCAACTTCTTCAAACTCCTACTGCTTGCACTGAAGGACTGTGGAGATGAGGGACAGAACCACAGAATCTGTTGAGCTGGAAAGGACCCACAAGGATTGTTGAGTCCAACTTCTGGCCCTACACAGAACCATCCCCAAGAGTCGCACTGTGAGAAGGGATAAGTCTTCTCTTATCCTTAGTTTTGGGCATATGGGTGACAACAAAGCACCTAATTTTGTTTTGTTTGTTATCCAGAATGTCGTGTGTTTCATCGAGCAGCAGTGGAAGCACGCAAACAACACACAGCCCACACAGGGAAAAACCAGTCTAGAAAGGTGGCAGGAGGGGAAGAACTTGACAGTTTTAATTCAATTTGTGTCTTCCATATTGCATGGACTCTCTTTTTTCATGCTACACAGTACACAAGCAGCACACGCAACAAATCAAAAATTTGTCCACCAAACTGGGAAAAATAGAGAAGCTGAAAATACACAGGTTCATTTATGGTTCCCCTCTGATCTCAGCACGCTTCACATTTAGGGTTCATGGAGTATCTCAGTATAGCAAACACACACTGACAACTACTACAGTTTAGGGACACCTTCACAACGCCACATGGGCAGCAAAAAGTAAAATCCTTGTGTACAGCACTGATTTTCCCCTTTCCAGTTCTCTGAAAATCCCCCAAGGCTGCCCCTAAAGGCAGCCTTTGGGGTTATAGGAGACGAGTCCGAGACGAGTCCCAGAGCTTCTGCAGCTCTGTATGTGTTTTAATTTTAACTTAAGCTTTCAGTGGGAAGGAAGACAATTTCTACTTCTTTTCACTGCAGGGATAGCCAACAAAATGTTAACTGAAAGTTGGGCAGAAAAACTGAGGAAGCACAGAGAGCGGGTGTTGTAAGTCACGTGTGGTCTCCAGCATATGGATAACAGTCACACTCAAATAAGGAAATCAAATGTCAGTCCACTGCTACCCTGTCCAAAATTAATCTCTCTACTAATTCCCAAGAATATGCAGCTTCAAAAGCTAAGCGCCTGCTTGCAGGAACAAGCAGACAGTAGAAAACATACACAGGGAAATACCTGGAGTTTGTTCTGCTCCTCTTTTACCCAAAGTCCCTTTTATTAAGTGCTTTTCACTGAGCTGTACGAGCAAAGGAAGCTGGAGAGGAAGGGGGCAGAGGGAGGAGGGAAGGGGGAAATACAGCATTTCCCGTCAGCTCTACCAAAGAAAAGGCAAGGTAGGGAAACAGAAGAGTTGCCTGCAAATCATTCCAAGCCAGACAAGTGCAAATGAGCAACAAAAATGACTAACACATGGAGATCAGCAAAAGGAAAACCAGCACACAGAGGAAAGACCAAGAGAATACATAGGAAAGGAAAAGAGGATGTGAGAAGGCTCTTCTGGTGGGACAAACTACTGAGGAAACAGCCAACACATACCACCACTCTAAGAATCAAACATAAACAGCTGAAGGTTTGAAGACAGCATCCTAACACAGAGGAGAAGAGGTTCTGTCTGAGGAAAAAAATCTGATATTGAAAACCCCAAGAAGACAAGAAATGCTAGATGGGAGGTGATAACAAAAAGGTTTAAAAAAAAATACAGGGGTTTGGCTTTCTTTTACACATTGCAATCTTCACTCGAGTTCATGTCTAACTTTGAGAGCATCAAATCTCAATTTCAGCAAAAAAGATCCAAGTTTGCATTAGTCAGCCCATAAAGAATATTTAGTCACAATCTCTAATCAGCTTCCTATCACAACTAAGGACATGCCAAATATCTGAAGTAGACTAGGTTTAAAAACTAAAACAGTACCAGAAATAGTAACAATTCCTGGCTGAGTCACATTTTAAGCTACACACATTTACCCATTCAAAGGATTTAATTTGAACACTGTTATTGTTGAAACTTGTTGGTTTGCCTTATTTTGGTAGCTCAGATGAGTAGGAACAACACTTCCAGTACTACGGACGAGATGCTTTTTGATTGTTACAGGGTTTTTCCTTCCTCCTGTTCCCAGCCTTCAAACACCACTATTGATGGGAACTTTCCCTGCAGACAGTGTCCTTCCCAAGGACAGACCTAGAGAAAAGATGATTTGACTTAAAGTTTTAACAGAGACATGGGAGCTGATAAAAATCTTCACTTGGGTGTATGCACTGTGTGAGCCAACGAAGCTGCAACCAAATGTCTTCACTCTTTCTCCTGTAACTTGACACCTGGCTTTAGCGATCCCTCCAGCTCTTGAATTAGGAATGGAAAATATGAGAGCTCTGTTTCACAGCAAAGGTTTAGAGAGGGAAGAAAAAAAATATAGGACATATTAGGGCGACTTGCAAATGGTATTTGCTTTACACTGGACTTAAATACCTGACAGCACATGCAAGCTCTGTGTACCCACACATACTCATGGGCACCCATGCTCCAAAGCACTGCCCAGCCATGTCAGAGCTGGTGGTTTGAAGACTCACCCCAAATCAGGCCTAAAGCCTGATTTCTAAAGCAATTCCCTTTACTTTGCACCTCTCTGCTCCAACAGCTCTGGGTGCAAATAATGGCATTTGAAAGCAAACAGCTACCACTAGTGCTGAGGGAGCAAGATATTAAAAACTCCAATAGCTGTTTTTGTGCATAACTGCAGTTTGTCATGAGAGTAAAACAGGATGCTGGGCTGAAAGCTTTATGAAAATGGTGTCCCTTATCATCACACTCATTTCCAAGTCCTTTGAAAAATATTTTTAAAGCATCTGTCTAGTTATATCTCTTGTTACGTGCTCTCAGCCACACATCAGTAAATTTCAAATCCTGAAAGAGAGCACAAGAACCCTTCCTCTCAGCACTTTGTGGTATCTCTGGCCTTCCAAGACTGCACCAGGGAAGGGTACAGTGCGCTCACAGGCTCACCAGGAAAAACCCTTTCCCTGAGCATTGTGGCTCAGCCATTTCAGTGACACAATTACAGCACTTGCCAAGGAGCTTGCATCATGTAACATGCTGCGAGGCTTTTCACAGCAACGCGGCTTGCAAGCTTCCCTTCGGGGGCCCATCCCTGAAAACCCTGCTGCAAAACGCTGCAGCTCCCAACCCCCGCCAGCTTCTCCCATCTCCACAGGAACAGCAGCAGGGATCCTGCACCTCTTTTGCTCCTTCAGTCCTGTGGAGCTCTGCTTAAAGCTGCCTTCCAGGGTTTACAGGGAAGGATGACTGTCACCTTTCAGAATATCACCATTCGTCTTCACAAGAAGGTTTTGATGTAAATCGGGTGGGGAAGTGATAGAACCAGCAAAAACCACTTTTGCTGTGTTCTCAGGACTACGAATTTGTGGTACTGCTGCTTGTTTAACAGAGGTCAAATTTTACTAACGCAGGATTAAACACTGTCTGTGGAACCGTATGATGCTAATGGCAAGTAATGCTGAAGATCCAGGTAGAAATAAAGCTTAACTTTGCTTTCTTCTTCTGATTTACAGACTGGTGACAAGATTTCTAAAACAACAAGCTATAGCCATGCTATGCTATGTATCAATAAAGCTGGAGCTTTGCTGGGATGGTGAGGAACAAGCAGTGTGCACTGCGAACTAAAAGAGCACAAAAATCCAGCAAATTGAGCACTTTATTCCTGAGCTGAGGTTTGTAGAGATCTGATGAGCTGCAGGATATTGGCTCTCCATCTTGCTTCCAGCTGCTTCTACAGATGTCCAGGCTCCTCACTGCCAAGAAGAGCTAGGAGGCTAGTGAAAGCAGCTGGAAGAGAAAGAGGTGGAGGAGGAGTCAGGCTTGCACCCTCTGGGAGGGCACAAAGAGGAGGAGGAGGGAAGCAGGCACTGCCCACACAGGCTCTACAACTCTGGCTGAAGGTGCTGACCACTGGAAAAACGTGTAATGTCCATGGAGAAGGGAATGAGTAATAAGTATTTTATTCTTTTTTTCTTTCTTTTTCCCCCTTTTTTCTTTTCCTTCCTTTTTTTTTTTTTTTTTTAATTTTTAAGGAAGCTAGAGAAGAAATTAGGTCATCGAGTAGCATCTCTGCAAGAATGTGGGAGCAAGGAGGGCAGAGATTCAAAAAAGAACCAACAAAGAGAGGAGGGAGTCCGAGAATCAGAGAGAAATAAAAGTGATCAAATATTAGTGGTGTATGCAAGAGCAAGAGAATCACTGAGCAGATGGGAGGAGGGAAGAAGAAATGATTAATAGGGAGTGTGAGGCCCTTCCCCCTCCCTCAAGCAGGACTAATCACGTGGAAGACAGCTAAAATCTTACTTCCTAATATTGCTTTGCTGTGGTAGCTGCTACATGATGGAGGACAGCAAGCCCATACCCAAGACAAAAATCTCCCTAAAGGATGGGAACAAATACCTCAGAACAACACAACCACAATGCTGGTTTTGGCTGCTGGTGCTAAAGGGACATCTGTCATGATGGATCTGTCATATCCTGAGAGCTGATACGAGATGCTCCTGCAGGACCACCAAGTCCCGCAGTGAGTCTAAACCTGCATTCCTGCTTTCACCCTGGTCACCTTTCCTGCCTCCAGCCTTAGAGAGGAAAATGACTGGCCTATCCATGCAAGCCAAATGCATATGTTCAACTTCCCTACACCAGCAGCCAAAAAATCTCATTGCCTGACATCAGAGCACACCTCTGACCAAGCATTTGTGGGGTCACACCTGGATCCGAATGTGCTGCCTCCTCAGCACAAAAATGCAGGGTGAGCTTTGCCATTGCAGCATCGATTGAAGGTGCAGGTCAGCTCTGCTCCACTCACTGGGCCAGAGCCAGCTCTCCTGCAATAGGAAGTACAGGCTCCCTTCCTACCATGTGTTTCTCAGGCTTGGCCATCACAAAGCAGGAGAGAAGAAGGGCCACTGCCACAGAAACAGTTCCAGATAAATACATTTGCTTAAAAGAGGTTCCCATGGATTTCTGGTGACAGCCTGTCACCAGGACTGCTCTGCACAAAGCTCCCACAAGACTCAAGTACACAGTCCTCTTCCTGAAATATATGCTAAACAGCTTATTCCTTCCCACATTTTACAGGTGCTAACATGTTCATCCATCCCCTCACTTTTTTTCTTCCATGGGCTGAGCAACCCCAATACCTACACTTTCTCTGTATAGGTCATGTCTGCTAAATCATCCATTCATGCTATTTTCCTCCCCCTCCTTTTTTTTTTTTTTTTTGACCCACTTTTGAGTTGTTTTGCTGTTTTTAAAGGCTGTGAGCAGAAAACTGGTTCAAGTCTCCAGCTGAGACCTCACCAAGCTGAGCTGAGTGGAAGGATTGCTGTACCCTTTTGGTTATAAACCTCAGCTTGCTTTTTTCACAACTCTACGAGGCCGGTGAGTCACAGCCTGGAATCCACCATCAACTCCATCCACCCTCTGCAGAGCTGCTGCTCAGCCAGCCACCTCCCATTTTGGGTCTGGGCAGCCCATTATTCCTACCTAAGTTAACAACCGTGTGCTTGTCCTTTTCTGAATAACCTCTATTTTTTTCCAAGCGATTTCTCCACTTGGTCAAGATTTTAAATCCTAACCCTGTTTTCAAGAAAACTCAGAGCTCCTCCCATGTCGGCATCATTTGCAAGTATAATCAGCACCCACAGCAGAAAAATCCCCACTGCATGTCATTTCTGGGGAAAACACACAGGAACTGACCACTGTGGACACAAACTGGTTGAGCATTTGTGACATTGTGCCCCACAATGTCCAGTCTGGAGCTTCCCTGGGAGTAACCTGAGAGTCTCAATAAAATGTGGAAGACAAAGTTGTTAGGGATATCATGCAAATATGTTCTGCTCATGATGGACCACTGTGCTCTGCCACAGGACATAATTAAAAAAATTCACATCAAGTGCCATGGTGCTATTTAACCCAGTGTAAGGGAGATCACCGCAGCTGATTTGGGGGCTAAAAATGTGCAAAAGCCTCATCAAGACAAAAGTGAAAAGGAGCATTTGCCTGATCATGATGGTGGAGAATACAGCAGAACTGACTGTGATGTTTCCTGCGAGAAACAGGCAGGCTCCCCTAAAAACTTTCACCAGCAAGCATCACTCTTTCTACAGTATTCATCAAAGCTATTTCAATCAAGAAGACATCATTTCCATCAGACATTGTTTCTCTCCAGGGCTTTGACATTACACTGTGATGGCAAATATCTCTGGAGTGATACGAAGTCTGAGCAAAAATTCAACTGTGGCTAAGGGCGAGGGGGCAGAGATAGGCAGAAGGGGTGGCTGTGTTTGCTTCAGACAACTGACCTGGAAAAAAGGACCTGAAGACATTTCACACCCAAGTTCTGGTCACCATGTATAGCTCATGGGCAATATGGCAGAAGAGCACTTGGATCCCAAGCAGTGTTTTAGGGCAGCAAATTGCAGCTGTCCTACAGGACATCACTTATTAACCCTGCAGCAAAACATACTGGGCTAGAAATTCCATCAATTGCCTACTGCTTAAAGAAATTAGTTTTCTTTAGAAGAGGAGCGTGCTGTTATTAACACACCTGACTCAAGTCCATCTGATTCCTCCCTCGTTTATGCAGTTGGAAAGACTTTTGACTTCACACTGGGAAAACCAATGCTCAAAAATTGAGATGTCCTTTTACTCCCAGAGCTGACACAAAAGACAAAAAGCACTAAACCTAGTCTGTGTTTGCTGTTTGAGATTTGAATCAGTAGCAAATGGGACAAGCCCAAATGCCAGGAAGGTGAGGAAATCCTGGATCCTAGGGACCTCCAGCAGAAAAATATCTAGTCATAATGTCAAATGTTGGTGCTCCAACACTTTCATTATGAATAAAAAGCTTTTTTTAGTAGGGTACATGGCAGTAAGATTGCCAAGAGATTATTGATAAACACAGCACTGCAAAGCTTTGCTTTGACCAGTTTTAGCCCCAGAACGACCAACTCTAACCTCTGAGGCCAGATGGTGTAAGCATGGTGTAAACTAAACAGTAGCCATGGTGCTCTGTAAGATGATGATGGTGATAGTCTAGAAAGGCACCCCAAAGAGACCACTGAAAGCAATGAGAATGCATTTTGTTTATTTATTCCTTTGTGCCAGATCACTTCAAAATTGCTGCAGGAGACTGCAGTAGAGACAAATTTAAAGTTTTTGTTTGTTTGTTTATTTCTATTTAGGATAGCGAATACTCACCAAATGAACTCAACACAGTATGGGTGGGGGAGAGAAGAAGAAAAAAAGGAGTTTAATACTCTCCCTCATTTTTGAGGATTTCTTTCCTAAGCTTGACAAAGCTTTGTAGCTCTTCATGCTCCACACACCGTATGACTCTCCCGACCAGAAAGATTTACTGCATTCGGAAGTCCAGGGTGGGGTGCTCCAGCAGAACCGGACCAGTGCTACAGCCGGATCTAAAGTGATGTCAGGAAATGGGTGGGGGCAGGGAAGGGGAGCATAGCGAATGACATAGCCCACAACCAGGAAACTCACTTGGCAAGATTTGTGGAAAACCGGAGGTATACAGGAGTAAAGCCTCATAAAGCAGTGCTCCGGCTGCTCCCACCGCTAATCTGCTCCCGTTATCGGAGCTCAAAGAAAAGAGGACAGTTGCCAGCTCCGGAGATTCGGGAGCGGTGCCAGCTGACGACTCGCTGTGATCGGCAGCCGCCTGGGTCCGGGTGAGGTTTGCTATCATGTGCTAGAGAGGGAACGGGAGGAAAGCACCCACTCCAGAGAACACCTACGGCTAGCTGCCCAATAAAGGTAAGAAGGGGGCAGGAGGAAGGGAAGGAAAAAAATTGCTGCTGTAAGGCAGCAACAGCAGACAGCTATTACAGAGGTAATTCATCCAGAGATGGCAAGGGCCAGGAGACTTCACAGCATCGCTCGGGCCACATCAGCTCAAGCCAGAGGCAGCTGCAGCGCTACTCCACTTTTAGGGCAAAATGAGGCGAAAGTTGCGAAGCCTTTAACTCCTGCAGACAGGCCAGCAAATCCCCTAAACCTCACCAGAGAAGGAGAGACAGAGGAATCACCCCAGTGGGTCTAGTTCAGGGAATCTGGGGCTCTCAGGTGACCAACAGTGCTCCTCCTCAGACGGTGTGTGTGTGACAGGGGCTGAAGGGATCAGGGAGCCCCGGGGAAGGAGAGGGCTGGATGTGGCAGAATGCTCCTAGGATGTGCTGCAGCAACTTGCAGAGGAGTGCAACTTTCTGGTTCCTACACTGAGGAGTTACCTAGAGACAAGCAGCCTCATGTACAGGAGCTCCCAGGATGGGAATATAACCACTGCAGCTTCAGGATGGCAACGCTGTCAACTGCTGTCCTCCTCTGGAGCCCAGAGATTCATGGGGGTCCAGCTCTGCACACACATCCATGTCTAGACACACATCCCTGTGCCAGGCATCTTACAAGCTAAACAGGTATGTCAGAGGCATGGAAAAAGGAAATACAATTCGCAGGAATTAAACAGCAAAAGGAATAGCAAATGCCAGAGAAGTTTAAAGGTTGGGCACTCAACTCAAGTCTCCTATTTGTCTTCCCATCCCACACATAGCCCTGGCTCTCTTCTCCTGTATTCCAGTCCACTGGAAGACCCCTGTTTTGGGGGAGATTTATAAAAAAAGGTATTAGCAGAGCATAATAATGACAAATTAGGAACAGCAGAGATAAGATGGACGTTCATATAACATAGGCAAGAATTAAAGCAAACATATTTAAACCCGGGCTAATTCAAAGAAATTAAAATCTCAGAAGTTATTAACATTCTCACAACAGTTTGTGGTTATAAAACATTAGGTACCAAACAATCAAAATCAGCTCTTCTATTTACCGAGCACCTTGGCCTGGAAAGATACCTCTGTGGGCATCAATGACTTTTGGTGAGCAAACAGGAGTGTGAGATGCATAAATAGCTCTGTACCACACACAGGAACTCAAAGGGACAAGTTAGTAGATCTAAGAGCTCAACAAGGTTAGAAGCAAGAGGATCACAAATGGAAATTTTACCTATAGCAGGTCTGACTTTTCACCAGGCCCATATGTAAAAGAAACAAAAAAAGCCTGAAAGACTACACATGCCTTGGAGCATCCTACTCAGTAAGCAAAGGTGTTCTATTTCACATGCACAGTATCCCCCAAACCTGGATGTTTTTCATTATTTCATTTCACTTCCAAGTAGTTGTTCACTGAAAACACAGAACTGAAACACACTGAACCTCCTTACATTATTCTACTAAGCAAAATAAATCTAAAAAATAAAATAATAATAAAAAAAGCTTCCTTCCTCCATTATATCCACACAGATAATGGTAAGATTACTTTCCATAGCTCGCTTTTCTCTCACACTTACACAGATATGCACGTCTAAGAAGTGAAGGCCCAATTAACATGTAAGTGCTGACAGAAGTGCTTGCTTTTTAACAGAAATTTCCCTTTCCAAACCAGCCATCCAGCATGCTCACAGGACAACCCAGTCCAGCTCCTTCTTAACAGATATCACTAATGGTTTGGCCATCTAATGTCAGGCAAGCAGATGATTTAAAACCACGTATCTGATTCTCCAAGGGACAGAAAATACTTGGATATGCTTAGTAAAAACACAGCTAATGCTGAGATTGTACTCTTTTTGAGACTGTTTAATTAGGCTATGAGTCACACATGCTACAACGACTCACAATGAAGTTTGGAGAGAACCAAGCTCTATTTACAACTGCAAGAGAGTGGGGTATGGTCCCCTTGGCTTAGAGGAATCTGTTTTTCTCACTGATCAAAAGAAATCAAAATTAAAGGCACAAAATCAATCATGGCTGTCTGAGTGGTATTTAGAAAGCTACTGTGGGCACTCTAACCTAACAGTCCCTGTGTACAGTGTCTTTGCCATGCAAAACCAGTACAGCCACCACCTGAAACTAGAATCACCAGCTTGGTTTAATTTTGTATGTCTACTTATTGGAAATTCTCTCCTTCTTTATGTGTCTGCACTCCTGCTTAATTACCCCAAGTCTCTGCCTCTGGGCAGTGGCAACTTCTGTAGTCACACACCCATATCTTCTGTTATGGGAAGGAAAACATCTTCTACCCCCTTTACACACCATACCATAACTCTTAAAAAAAGGGTCAGCAGGTGACACTGCCTCTATTACACTCAATAGCAGCTGACTTTCCAGGGCCCAGGTCTCTTGCCAACTGTTCAGCTGACTCCCAAATACATTATCATCTTCATGGAGTAATTAGCATGTTTTAGTAGCTGGTAGCCTCAAAAACTGCCCAAACTTCAGCAGCATTAGAAATACCAGACTTTCTTTTTGCCTTGCTTTGCAGTGTGAGTTGTCTTCAAATCAGAAAGCAAATCTCAGTTTTTCGTGGTTTAGATTTGAATTAATGCACAAATACTAAATTTTGTGACACCTTATGCCTAACTTCTATGTCAGGCTCATTTCAAATCACTGCTAAAATCTGTCCATTAAAAAAAAAATTAAAAAGAAAAAACCTGAAATCGAACAGATCTTTGACCAGTTTCTGGAACAGAAAGAGGAAAACAGAAGAGAAAGTGGTTTTGGTATATACAACCAACCAAACCCAAAGCTTTGAGAAGAGCATGTGCTTCTGGAAGGAACACATGTCACTAAAAATATTTTTGTGTTCACGTATACCTAAACACGACCCATCAGCACTGTCTGATCATAAGTAAGGAAAAAATTCGACCTGTTAAGCAAAATCAAATCAACTGGAAAAAAGCTGAAATGTAAATTCACTTTCAGAGAGTGGCAGCTCAAAGACAAACTACACACCAAAGCTCAAGCTGAAATAACAAAAATCCAAAGACATCCTCTTCTCCTTGGAACCTCCACACACACAGCTTTCCTTAGGTGAATTTATCAGTAATTTTTGCCACTGCAAGATTTTTGATATATCACTCACCAGAAGTCTTGTTAACAGTATAAAAATTGTCAGCAACCATGGCAAGAAAAAAATTCAAGGCTTGAACTCCTTGGCTCCCCCCAGAATGAGGTCACTTCAATTTAAGGCTGAATGATCCAGCCAGAAACCCATAAGGGTATTCCGCCCATATTTATGTCCACACAGATTAAGAAGAATGCTTTGGTTAATGGTTTAGTTAAGGGGTTTTGCCTTTCTTTTTCATCACACAGTTTTCAAAAAACTGTTAAACATGTTGTACTGCTAACAGATGAAAAAAGAAATTAATGAATATTTTGGCTTCAGCATTCATTTAGAACTCATAGAGCAGTACAGGGCTTCCTACTCATTGATACCATCAGTGTCAGACCTTACACTTCCATGCCTACAGCCATAGCCCCTTTAGCTGTGATCTAGGCAGTTCCTGCAAGGCAAGCAGGGTCAGGTTGGGTTAATACACAGAGGAGAGGCCCCCGGGGAAAGATCCAAGTGCTGCAGATACTAGAACTGGTAGTGATGTAGCAGCACTGCTCTGCTCTCACACGGACTGCCTACCCCCAGGGAAGCTGCTGTGCAGATCTGCAGCACTGTATCTCACAGCCTCACATTCTGAGCAGACATTGAAGGAGACATGCAACGCCCTTATGCAATGCACACAGCTCCGCTTTCAAAGCTGAGACCACATTATCCATACAGGAGAGGGTAAAGAAGAGCACCCTGTACCTTAACCTGCACCCCCATTGTCTGCCCTATAATCAAACCTGGGTAAGGGAAGTTGAACCAAAGAACGGGCAAGTTTTTGTAACTCAGGAGAGAAAAAAAACCAGCCAACAACCAACAGCTTGCGCTCTGTGGAGAAATGAAACTTCCCAGCCAGCCAACTGTTAAACCCTCACATCTTTATCAGCTTCTGTTTTGGGTTGAGTTCTTCACCGCTTGTACAGGACAAAGTGAAATCCTCCCACTTTTCATCCCAATGCCCTGCGTGCTGCTATGCTGACACGCAACTGCTACATCCCCCCACCACACCAGGCTGTGGAAGAGGAGAGAGGAACAGCTCCCCTCTACATAAAGTACCATAGTGCAAGTGTGTTAGGGTCTCTGTCACTAAGTCTATTAGAAGTATGCACTCTTGAGTTATTTTTGTTAGTGTTAGTAATGTCACATGGGGGAAAAGGTGCCTGGAAAGCACTGAAACTCTTTTTCAGCATTTATTTGTAAATAAGCTCCAAAATCCTTTGTGAAAATTTTACAGCAACCCTTAGTCTCAGTTAGTAACATGATTTGGTTTATACACCTAGTGTACATGGGGTAATTCCTGCCACCCCTGTCATTTTGACTTGACTGGAGATGATACAGACTCTGAGAGGGACACATTTCACAAAAAACCTTTGCAATCCTTGCAATAAAAGGGAACTCCTAAAGACAGATGAGGAAAATCCCCAGAACTCTCAAATATCGCCCCCACAGAGTTAAGGTGATTCGAGAGTCACGCAGCTTTAGTAATGGGACTTCCTCAGGGACACAGTATTAAACATTTAGAGTAAGCATTTGAAAAGAACTGTATCATCAACCTGATTTCTAATCTTTTCACTTTCAGCTACTTAGAAGTACTAAGAAGTTACTTCTAAATGATGCCAGTGATGATGCTTGGCATTTTGCAGGGGGCAGGGCTGAGGGGGAGACATATTCATCTCCTCTCTTATTAGTATTTCCACAGATAAAGTTCACATTTTAATCTTTATTGACTGACATCTTCAATTTATCCATCCAGTGGGTTGTTTTTAATATTAAAGACCAGTGCCTTTGATGGAACACTATATGAAAACCAAAAGAACTAACAAAGCAAGCCCCAAAATACGGTTTCACTTTCCCCTGGCCTTGCACTAGATAGTCCATTAGAAACTCAGCCTTCTCCAAAACATATATGAAAATGGAGGGGACAGGAAGAGAAAGCAAAAGCAAACCACGGAAGCTCTTTTCTGTTGCAGCTGTCTGCAGGCTCCAGGATCATTGCCACACACACTCACTGTGTACTCAGAAGGAAGAAACAACTGGATTATTCTATAAGGCTGATTGGAGTGAAGTACAGGATAGTGTACAGGACAGTAACTTCAGGCTGCCTTTTGATGTTGTTAGAAGAAAATCTCCAGAAAAATTATTATAAGAGTCTTAAAAAACTCTCACATCAGGAAACGGCACGTAAAATAGCCTCAGAAATTCCCTGTCCATCCCCAAAAAACAGATCTGAAGCACAATGTTACATTATTGCCAACCAAAGAGCAAGTAGCAAGACCACTACATGTTAGGAGCTGACAAGTCTCAGATATATTTTACTCTTAAACGTACATAATTTTTCCCATTGACCTCACATGTGACATGAAATAGACCAAATCTCCACATATTCCTTTATTTTTTTAAAATTTGACGAAAAAAATTAAAAGTATTTAACCAGTCAGGCTTAGGAAGACAAACCTATGCCTTACTTTAAAAAAGCAAAACCAGAATACTTTTTTTTTCCATTTTATTCAAAGGGAAAGCTAGCCAAATCTGAAGCAAACACTTACAAAATAAAGCAAGATCTACATCTGTCTTTACAGATTCTATGTCCCTGTGAAGTTATATACATATATACTTTCACTTCAGGTTGCTCTGGAAAATACTGCCAACATCAAGGAAATCTGACAGAGTAACGGGGAAAAAACCCACTAAAAACCCCACTGCCTAATGAACCACAAAACATAGTTGAAAGGCAGAAGCAAGTTAAAAAATAAATTGTGAAAGAAAAGCATTCTGTATAACATCTAATTTATAGTAACTTTCTAAGTCGAAGCTCATAGAAGATGTTTTCAGATTCACATGTTGATCTGCTTATCCCCCTTGGCTATTTTGCTTAAAATAACATTCATTATCCACAAAGAGAAAAAGCCAACAAGCCTTCCACTTGTGAGCTGGGGCCTGAGAAGGCAGGAGGAGCTGAGCAGACCCTGCCAGGCATACGGAGCCCGTGCCCGGCTATTGCTCCGCTGAATTCAGTCCTGGCTCAGCAAAGCCACGCTCCGTGCTTGGCACAGGGTCCTGGCTGCTCTGCACGGCCCTGCCAGAGCCCGGCACAGCAGGAGGAAGCGAGCTCGGGCCAGCAGATGTTACTAACACTTACGCCTGTCACGAACAGAAAGGACAAGAAAAGTCTTGAAGAGGCAGCGACTTGTTTTCTTTGTCGGGAGTTGGGAGATGGGCTGGGGGGAGGGAGCAGGACAGCACCTCTCAGGATTGCTGCTCGTTCAAAGCTGTCTTTGTCGGCATGCCATTGCTCGACTATTATCGCTACCAAAAAGGAAAATAAAGTATTATAATTATATAAAGTATTATAATTAAAGCCACTCAGCCATTTCGAATCAACACATTATTGTAGTAATGAGAAGAGTGAGTTTTTAGTGGTAGAAACAAAGTTGTAAGAACTTTTTTTTGTGTGTGTGTTGAGGTGTGGTTGTTTGGGGTTTTTGTTCCCCCCCACACTTCCCCCCCAAATCATACTATTTTAGTTCAGGTGAAAAAAAAAATCCATAAGGAATTTGCAGAGGTAAAACTGGAGGGCCTCAACAGGGAACAGCAGTACCATGGAGCTGAACTAAGGGCTGTGCATTTTACCCATCTGCCCAAATAGCAACACAATCCCATTCTTCTATGTACACCCATAAAAGTTCATTTTCTCCTGCTCATCAGTCCACCCCACCCTCTGCTCTGTTTTTTGGATTTTTTCCTCCATGATGGGCCTTCACAGCATTACTAACAAGAAGAAATCAGTAAATTTCTTGTGCTTGACAGCACCCTTAAAATGACCAAACAAAAGAAGAGAGGAGAATCTTTCCAGCCCAATGAAACATTTATGGGGATCTTTGGGATCCCTCTGGGTGGGATGGATCTCCCATTCAATGAGACATGAGCAAGGGAGGATGCGAAAGCATCACATGCTCCACAGGACTCCCTGCCCAATAGGGAGAAATAATTAAAGAGAATTTTAAAAAGCCACCATAGCTTGCTCCTTTCATATCTAAGCTATGAAACAGGACCACTGTGCCTCCCTCCTTTCTGCTTTTGCTGGTCCCTTCAGCTGGACACCCAAGTTTTACACCAGTAGGACCTGGCCAAGGTAGGTAATCATGCCTGGAAAAAGTTCTTGGTTTTTTTGAGTTTAGATAAAGTCAATGAGAGTTGCAAAGTTATTTTGCTCCTTCATTTCATAGAATTGTCTTAAACAAGAAAACCCCAAATCCCCAAAATCTACTGGGGACTGCCCACTGCCTCCTCAAACTCACTGATGAGCGTGCTGTAGCAGACACAGAACAGGTCTGGAAGCAGTTCTTGCAAGGCTCCAGTGACAGAGGTTGGTAAGAATCCTCCCTTCCTCAGTCTTGCCAGAGCAATTTGTGCATTGCATCTCACATCGTGATCAAGCATGGGGAGAAGCCATCCTTATGATGATTTCTTACTATACAGAAAAGTTGTAACATTTTTGGGAGCACAGAAAGGGCAAGGGCAGGAGCATGCAACATTTCCAAATACTGAGAAGCCATTAAATAAGAATTTCAGCCTTACTACTTTTCAGTTTTTTTAGCCCTTTATGTTAATCAAAAAACTTGAAAATATCAACCTGCAAGGATCCAAAATCACCTAAGAGCAAAAGCATGCCCTCAGCATAATTTCTTTAGAATCTGTGCAATGTTACTTTGAAGGGGCTGATCGCAAGGTGTTTCTGAAGGAAGGATAAATCCTTTCAAGATGCATGACATAGCCGTTCCAAAATTACACCTTGATAGCAAACCAGCCTATTTGGGAGCTTTTTTATGGCTTTTTCCATAAAACCAAAAGCAAATTCAAGATCTTTTTCAACTGATTACAAATCCATGTTATTGGATTCCTAGCCACTCTAAATGTAACTTCTCTTGCTACAGAGTGAACCATAATCCCAATAGCTATCCAGTAGACTTTGTTACATGCTGAGACAAGCAGGGCTAAGTATCCCAAAGGCCATTCTGCAGGTTACTGGCAAGAGGAAACATGCTCCAACATGTCTCCTGCTTCAGGGTTAGGTCAAGACTAGTGTGAGCCGCTCTGGCTAACTCTCACCACCTGCAGCAAATGCAAATGTTACCCACTTGGAAGCAGAGAGAAGTGCACAGACCCTTCCCACCACCTCATCTCCCTATTTAGAGCAGTACCAGGCTGGTTAGACAAGATGAGAGGCAGTAAAGGAAGACAAGGGAGGAAAAAACAACAACAAGAAAACAACATAAAGGACCTTTCCTACCACACATCTCCTCCCAGTTATGGCCAAACATTATCTTCAGGGAGTCTGCAGCCAAGAGATTAACTACTCTTGTGAGATGCTGGTTTGGTTTTTCAAAGGGAAGTTCTGCTCAGGGCTGTGACAAGTACTCAGTACTGCTGAAGTGACCTAGGATGAGACTCCTGCTCAGCTACAGCCACTGTAAAAATTTCACAGGGCTACAAGTCCCGGTTTTCCCTCTGCAGGCACGAGCCCAGAAAAGGAGGCAGGCTGCAGGGAAGGCACTGTCTCAGAGCCTACCACCAGACACAGAGAAGGAAAGAGGTCACAAACAGACCTAAGGCAACCTGTTCCAGAGTCTGTATACAGGTCATGCTGCCCAGCCTGTGTCACACCTGCCCACGAAGGACAGCTGAAGTGGTCTACCCTTCTCCTATATGCTGGCAAGTTCACATCTGCACAGGGCCAAAGCTGTAATACTGGAGTTGCATGTGGGCCCTGAAGTATAAGAAGTCTGAGAGTTTTGTTCCAGACACCTTGTCTTGAACAAATTCCTTACCTGAGCTGTCAACTATTCTGCTACTGCAAGCTCTCAAGCACAAGCTTTCTGACAGCTTGGCTTTTAGTCTCTTCTAAAATTGTCCTGGGCTTTTCTCATAAATCAAGTGCAGGCAGGCCCTGCCACATGCCAGCCCCTATAGGGAGCAGGATGTCAAGCAGCCACATGAGTCTCCACAGATAGTCAAACTCGCAGAAAGCCAGGACTTCCCTGTTCTTAAAGGCCTGTTGCTCACCCTTTCCTTCCCCTCTGCAAGATCAGCAATCCCAGTTGTATCATTATGAGATATACAGGTCTATTCCATACCTGCTTTTGATGACTATGAATTCACCAAGAAGTAGAGGCTCCGACGGGTCTTCATTTTCTTGCCCACTTTCATAGAAGCTATGAACTTCTGAGACTTGTGCATCCCCATGAGATGGGTCAAAAGGCTCAAAAACTACTAATAAGACAGACACAGTCATAGAAAGAGTCAAATTTTTCTTCCCCTCTTGTGCTCTTGTCCCTCTCTGCTAAGATAGATTTTATGATTAACCTAGTCTGAATGTACCCTAAAAGCAGATGTAAAAATGTGTACATTAGAAAATGTTAATATTGGCAGATATTCACATTCCTTTCCAGGGTTTCACAAAACTCTTAAATCCCTGGTGACAGGACCTAAATGGAACATGAACTTTTTGCTATCTTTGCAGCCATACAAGAAACAAAGCAGAAGTTGATGTGCTATTAGTTATGTCCTTGAAATACTTGCTTGTAAGTGTCTTTGATTCAAGAACAGCCCCCAGATAGTTATTCTGGTAGGTTTATCAACTTCTTTTACTTTAACATTCTGATTTTCTGTCATACAACACAATGATTTTCATGTTTGTTTTTCCTGTTACCAGAGTAAACCATTCATTTTTAACTGTTGATTTTGGCATAGGAGGACTCTAAGTTTATAATGGAAATGTGTTTTCAGCGGTAGTACTGAACAATAGAAAAGTCTCTTGCAACTGTCGGATTATGAGGAGAACCAGCTGCAATTAGATTTAAGTCATAGTGGCTCTGTTTCAGAAATGCAACAGTCTTCACCAACTTTGCAATCAAGGAGTTTGTAGCATTTCAGGAAAACATTTTCTAATGGCCTTATCTGAAACCAAAATAGTCCCTTTATTCTGGCTTAATTTGATAATGATGAATAACCAAGTATCTTTCAATAAACCTTCCCTGGGTGTTGTGGCCACAATATGGAGCCTCAATGACTTACATCCTACTAATAGAATATACAGAAATCAGCAAAAATCTTAGCATTGCCAGGCTCAGGTTCTTTGAACTACATCTACGATAAAGCAAACATCAGGATTGAAATCATAATCAAAGTGCTTAATTCAACACATTAGAAAAGTCAAATTTCATCACTTGCTCGATTGACTGTTCTACGGCACTTTAATTGTTTTCCAACTTCCAACAGGGCACGAATGTGAATTCTATAGAAAAGCCAGGATTTCAGAACCTGGAGAGAACAACTGCAACTGAGGAGCTGCGAATCAAAATACCCTTTGGTGTATGACCTAAAAATCACCTCTCCACCCAGTATGAAGTTATCAGGAATTGCTCTATTATTTCTGTCATTAACCAGCCATTCCTCCCCCCACCTTTGAACCAAATCCTCTCAAGTGCAGCCAGAGATTATCAAACCCAGCGATAGCCTTTCAACAGCTCGGCCAGTTGAAAAATCTCTCAAGTTCTGCTGCTATCACCACTGCGTGTGCTGACGTCAGGCTGTTGTTTACTGGAGATGGGATGGTGCCAATTTCCACTGAGCTGAAGACAGCCGTGTCCAGCCTCTTTTGGCTGTGCACAAGCAAGAATTCCTTGTGTGTGCTTGCGCGCATGCAAAGAGTGTGCACGCGTGTCTGCTTGCGGGGCACACACAAATGTGGGGGAAAAGCAACTGGCTCTTATTTTCCAATGAGATACCAGAAATAAAAACAACAACAGAAAAACAAAACAGCACTTCATCTTCTCTGAGAAATAGAAAAGCACAGAGGGGAAAACACTGCTAGTTTTCTTGTAAGAACTATCACACATGTATGGACGGAAACATAATTGAAAGCTCAGGATACCCCTAAAACCCCCTGCAAAGAAATTCACACAGTCAAATAATTAAAAAAAGAAATCTAATCTCTGCCCATCCATAAAAGGATTGAGGTGAAAATTTAAATACTTGACAGAATAAAAGAAACAGCCAAGTTTTAAAAGGACTATATAAGTTTTCAGAGTAAATTCACTACCTTCCTCTTCTAAGACTATGAAAGCCTGGGATCAGGTATTAGTACAATTACTTAATTGAATTTTCTGTATCAAAATATTTTAAATCATTAACAGTTCCGAGGAAAAACAAAACAAACCAACCAACCAAAAAAACAAAAAAAAAAATAAAATAAATCCAACTATGTATGACTTTTGTAGAACTTTTGTTCATTTATGTTATTCTCTGTAAAGGAACACGTTACACAATGGCATCAAATCCTGTTTTCAAGCACAACTTTTATATAGCACAAATATAATTATCTCAATGGCTGTTAAGTTCCATTTCAAATTTTATGTATTACACAATAATTTCTGCCTGGGAAAACACTCCAGCATATCTGAATTTGAGGAATACAAAAAGCAATTATTGGCACCTCAGCTGAAGTTTCCAGTATTTGCATCAAAGCATGGACTGCTACTGTTACCTGAGAGAAAGAAATAACTGTACTGAAGATTTTTGGTTCCACTTAATGGCTTCTTCCCCTCAGCACCTAAATACACACTCCTCTGCCTTCTTACCTCCCACAAATGTATTACAAAAGGATCTTCATCTACACACCAACCCATCCTCCTGATGATTTTAACTCTATCTTGTCCTGTCTTGCCATGGAACTTTTCTTCCAAGTTTAAATAATTTTTCAAAAGTTTCTATTGAGTCAATTATCTGCAGAGTTTTTACAGACTGTTAATACTGCTCTGTAGGTTAACCACAAACAACATAAATAATTGTTTTCCTCTTCATTTAGGGAAGTACTGGGTTTGAGATCCCCCCTCGCAACATCAGAAGTACAGTGCCTGTAGAAAATATGCCAGAGTGGGGAAACTTCATATGAACTATCAGAAACAGTGTACTTTACTCTGTAAGTCCAATATTCCACATTTCACTTACATTTATCAAGTTATCTATAAATCTAAGAGCTAAGAATTGGCATATCCAGTCCATCCCCTGAGACAGCTAAAACATGAAAGAAACCAAAATATTTAACCTTTAACATAAACATTTATGAAGAAGGCACGCTGACTACAGCATGCAAGTTAATTGCAGACAGCCTTCACAAGAACACTTTCTATCACTGCTGGCCAGTGGTATTAAAATGGTACTCTATCAGACAATAAAATACATGCTGCCTTTGTAGTGTGACAAATTTTGAGGGTTGGTGACAATTTTCAATATAAAAGTTTAGGAACTTTTACTCTGAAATGATACATAGCACTCATCACTGACTGTTTCCTCTCAATTATTTCTCCTCAAAGATACCAGACAGGATATCACCACCTAAAACAAAACTGAGAACTGGCATTTTGAAGTCTAGACATGATTTCCTCTTTTGGAAGCCTCCTCATCTCTGTACCTTCCCCCTGTAACCACACTCTCAAGGTGGCCTCTTCTAGACCTTCTGTATACAGACAACAGTTCAAAATAGCATTTATTTCTGTAGAACCATATGCTAATAACTTGCTTGATAACTACATTGAATTGTCAACCCTTACTTTTAACACTTTCACCTTTTCCTTCATATCTTGGGGAAAAGGAGGATGCAGAATGGATCATATACACTGCTGGAATGCGAGAACCTGCATCAGTATCTCACACAACTTCCTTAATCCACTATTCCTTGACATGCTTCTAGTGTTCTTGAAAAAAATGCTGTGTTTCTGTGGTGACCTTGGTATTATGTTCTGCAGCTACATTTTTTTGAACTCCTGTGTGCATTTCGTGCTTTGCAATCTGTTCTGATGACAGGCTTTCAAAAAATATCATTGCGTGTATTATCTACACATACATGTACTATCTATACATGGTAATATTCCTTGGGCTTGTTACCTACATTTCATACTGCACTCTGTATGTATTGTAAATAGGTTTAGCCTCTGTCTCCATTCAGAACTGCAGTTTGACCTTTGTACAGCTGTGCTCTTCAGCAATTTTACTGCTTTTTCATTAGGGATTAATTTTCACTTGCTTTCTACATGTACACTGCTCTTTGGGAAAAAAAAAAAAAAAAAAGCTCTGTTTCTCACTGTGACAGACTTTCAGTTTTGTCTGTCTGCTACCAATGCTGGGATGTTTTTTGGTCCAGAGGACTATCTCAGAGATGTGTTCAGCACTGCTTTGAAAAAGGGAGCTGAACAGATATGATTCCATTCTCATGATACAGAAGAGACTCCGGGGGGACTGCAGCTCCCTTTCCCTCTCCCATGTTACATTCAGAAAAACATGGATTCAAGAGGACTGAAATCAATTCACTGAATTCAGTGAATAGCCATAAAAATTCTTGTTTCCCCGATACTAGAAAACTGTTTTCAATCACTGTTTAACCTAAAGGACTTCAGACAATCCAAAATACTTGGGTTTAGGATTAGCCAAAATCTTAATTTATCATATAAGCAAAAGATACTTTTCATGTTTCAGGTCAAACCAATTCACATTTTTGATTCAACCACAAGATCAAAAACAACAGTTAATCACAACTCTATTAACTTCTATTGCTACTTCTCAACTTGCTAGCTACTCAAAAAATAAAATTCCCATGAATTATTTTTTGCACTGCTACATAAGGCTAGAGCAAATGCTCTCAGCTGATCTCTTGCTCTCTCTAAAGAAGCAAGAATACCCCTTTCTCAGGTGGTATTCCTCACAGAGCATGCAAACTCCCAGAAGGTGGTTTGAAATCTGCTTCATTTCTCCCACTGGAGCCTACAGTAAACCTTGGGGTCTGGGATTCACAGGTTTCATTTTATTTTGTCTGGCAAAACATACTTGAGAATAGCTTCTAGCAACATCAAGGCAAAAAAGGAAACACTTCCAGTAGGCAAGCATTCCAGCTGTATCCACTGATATACAGGCAGCATACCAAAGCATGGAGTGATGTGTGAGAATACAGAACATCAAAATCTCTTCTACTGCCCCATGCAGAGCCATAGAAAAATTGATGAAGTGAGCCTGACCAGAAGGCAGTCCTCAGATCTCAGCTGCAGACCTCTGAATTCAACCAGATCCCATGGAAGGTTAAGGTCTACTTTAATACCAATAAAATCTCTTTCCAAAGACCCAAGGCACCAGGGAAAGACCACTGGCTGCATTCTCCAGCCTGCACACAGCCTTGGCACCATTGCAGGTCAAGAGAGCAGACTTTTTTTTTTTGGTCACAGTCAGCAACAAAAGACAGAAAATTACTTCTACTGCCAACTGTTCTTTCCACAGGCATCAAAACACCAAAGGGACTCTGTGGACTTGTTGACTGCTTAGCCAGAAGTTTGTCTGGAGTTCCTGGAACAGAGAGGACACAGAGGGGCTTTGCACCTTCAGTGGTTCTTGGTGAAGTCAGAAACACACGTCATGAGCATGCTGCACTGGAGTTACACAATCAAATTAAATGCTGTACTGCCTATCCAGTCTCCTTCTCCTCCCATTCCCCCTCACACACGCAGTGGGAAAACCTACTTCCATAGGTCCCAGAGATCCCTCAGCGACTCAAGTTTTGGTGCCCCATTAGGGGAAAAGCTTCTTCATGGTATTCCCTACTTCAGGGACAAGACGTTCAAGGTCATTGCGAGCCCAAAGGCCTCAAGTCAGAAGAATGGCACAGCTTGTCCTCCCAGAGGCCAGTCTGCTTTGTACAAGGTGGCTGTGCTGGAAGGAGGCACAGGGAGAGCAGGGTGCTCGGCACAGACGTGACACTGGCCCCACACACAGCCTCTGCTGCCTGCGCCTCTAAAGGTGCCAGGGCTGGACACAGTTAAATACCCAGGGTGAGGGGAAAGCCCCAGGGATCCTCAAGCCACAGCTGCTACACCATTTGTACCATGGAGAAAGGCCTTAGCAGGTAGAAAGATGCAGAAGGAGCTGGCAAAGGATTGGAAGTTTTTCCTTGCTTCCTTTTCTAGGCAGTGGCAGATGATCCTGCTGTCTCAGGTGTCCTAACAATAGCTATGGAGCCAGGCCCTATTTTGGTCGTGGAAATGGAACTGGCTTTCTGGGGAGAGCCAGAGACAAGCCAAGCCAGTTTCAGACTGTAATTTTTCCTACTGGCTCATTCTGTTCAAATCACAAGCTTGAAAAACTGGAAAGGTAGGCAGTCCAAATTAATGGGAACATCAAGTGAACTGGTTTGTTTACACATTGGTTTAACTGGAATAGGGAGCACAATTTCAGCTTTGGGCACCAGCTTAGCAGACATTCTCTTAACTTACCTTTCTACCAGATAAAGCCATATGCAGGCCCGAATTATTCCTGGTCTGCCCCCCAAAACACATCATAGTTTCTCGAAGCTTCATGCTTGCATGGCACCCATGGCCACACCTCTTATTATCGAATGGCAACATTCATATGCTACCAGCTCATTCTTCCAACTCCATGTAATTAGGGGGAAAAAAAAAAATCAGGAACACCACAGAGCAGGAAGTTGTCTTTTTTCTTGCACTGCTCTTCATGCATTGTTGTTGCCGCATCTTACCTGTAGTGTTGTATTTGCCCACCGAACGGATATTTTTCTTATGGAAGAAAAAGCAGTTTTTTGGAATCCCGCAACTGGTAGGAAATAATCAATTTAAGACTAATGATTAAAAAATCCCCAGGTATATATTTATAGTTCATTTCTACCATAGATCAGACTTCACCAGATGCTCAATTGCATTTCATCCTTAAGAGCAAACAAGGGCTCCTGCAGATGAGACCTTTCCAGCAGAGCTGCCGCAGATGGGCAGATCGTGGTGTCCTGCTAACTATCCCTGAGACCACTGCAGTACAATGATTCTACTTGCTAAAAGCAATAACTTAAAGTAAGCACCACAAAGGGAAGAAAAGGGACATGGATCTTGCACATCATTCCTCTTAATTTTTTTTATTGAAAATATTTTATAAGCTGCAGGGTGGAGCCACATTCTGCAGACGGGGAAATTTGAGCATAGTGGCTTTGCTGCAAAACTCAGTGAAAGAGGGAGTGTCTGATATCCATGTACACACCAAGGGCTGGCCATCCTCACCATATTCCATATTATCAGCAATCCTAGAAAGCACCTGCTTCTGTGTGCATATTAGAAACCTGAATAAAAGCATAAATGAGCCAAACTGCCTTGCACACTTTAAAACTACAGCATGATATAACTGCAAGTCATTGCCATTAAAAGTTCAGGGAAAATAAAATCCCCACCTGCCAAATACAGCTCTGTGGTCTACTGCTGAGTCTTAATGACAACTATTGCACCTTGGAAAGCTGCTCAATAACAAGGTAGTACATTTTCCCTCCAGGACCAGAAGTCAGGTACTGTCACTTATCTACACAAAAGGCATATGCAGGAAAATCCCCCAAACCCACGTGTCTCATGCAGCAAACAAAATCTCGGACAACTCTCTGCACACATAAATTTGCTCTTATTACAATGTATTTCATTTGGTCAGCATGCTAAAAATCTCCACTCAAGACTTCTGACTTTTCCAATTAAGCTTATAGACAAAAAGTCCTTTTGTCTTTTAATGACGTTGCCATTTATTGCAAAGCTATGATGAGCTCTTATCTCGTTGTGGTGTCCCATGGTAACTCATTATTCACTGAACTTCACTTTTTGATGTATGATGAACAGCAACATATACTTAAATAGTTCTATTTAAACTGGCCCTATAGTTGAAACAAATCATTCCAAGAGCAGCACTGTGTTACACTCAGAAGTGCTCAAAAGCTTAGGATACGATATTCTTCAGTATTCACAGAGCTTAATATCTTCAAATAGAAATTACTCAAGCTGATGTATCTCTCATTAAGTCAAAGTTCTTCCAAACGAGAAAAGGATGACTGATAGTCAGAGATTACCAGGGATAACACAGTGAGAGATCACACTCTTTGTGGCCACAAGCAAGCCTGAGAGGGCTCAGTCCCCCACAGCCCACCACACTTGGAAGGCTGCAAAGCAGCCTCAGCACTCCTGTGCAAGAGCCCAAAACTCCCCCTCATACACCACCAGGTCTATCTGGTGCTGATGGGTAACAGAGCATTGACTACTCCTTCTAGGCCACAGCTGCAATACAAGCTTTCAGATTTTGTGTAAGATGGAAAAACAAGAGAATGTAAAACAACAAAAATCCCCAGAGGCCCAAAACAACACATGTACTAGCACAGCTCCAGGCCTCTCCGCCACCCTCTCCAGTTACTCTCCAGAGGGTAAAGTGAGATGTCAGGACCTTTCCAGTAGTAAGCAGCACTGCTTGGATCAGGTTCTTTGCTCTGCCTAACATTGAAGGGATTGGTTTGAGAAGTCAAATTGGTTAAAGATGCGAAGTCTAGTTTGGGATATTTAGAAATACTTTGGAAAGTGAAATACGGTTACTGGCCTGGCCTATTCCTAGCAGCTTCCTACACGAGATACTTCAGGCACACTGGTATTTCAGGAGAGGAGGAGCCAGATTCACATGTCCTAAATTGCACCTAAGTCACTGTATCTTTTATTTCCTTCCATCTGATTCCTGGCCTTCAAGCACAGAGCCTTAGGCACAATTTAGGTCATGGGAACCTGGTCTTGAGCCTCTCAACAACTGGAAATACCCACAGCTGACTTGGGCTAGAAAATACCAAACACTTTACAGGACAAACTACACCTGCTGGGTGTATTCATACACACTTGGCAGAGCAATTCTTCTGCCTCAGGGGTCCCCAGACTGTGAACCCTGACGTGTGACACAGAGAAAAGCAAAGCTGGATTTATACACGTGGAGCATGTTCTGACTGGACACTGTAGGTGAAGTGTGCGGTATGAACATCCTCCACCTGCTGACTGTGCTCTGCAGGATCCAGAAGCCAGTTTTCAAGGCAAGAGACTGAAACTGTTACCACTGTACTATGCAGTACTGCATACTGAAGTCAAACTACTGAAATGTTTCTGAAAGTACAGGGAGTGTTATTTCCTTTCCAAAGCTCATAATCAGATAATATCTCAGTACAGGTAAAAAAGATGGCAGAGTTTACACATCCAATATTTTTCACCTGCAAGCATACACCCTGAAATAAGCAAAAAATGCTAATTGTGTTTTTTACACTACAGTATAAACAGCAATTATGAAACTAAAGAAAGTAACAAAGCATCCCTGCCTAAAGGGTCTTCTCCAGGCTATCATGTATCAGAAAGAAGATAAAAGAAGTTTGAGACACAGTCAAAGAAAAGCTCTCCCCAGATACAAAGTCCAATACTACGCTCTAATATGCATGCAAGAGTATTGCATTCTCCAGGGCAGAGTGGCTTTCTAGGACAACATTTCACATCCCAGATCCAGAGCAGTCCCCCACAAGCACTTTGGGAGGCAGCAGATAGATAGAGTGTTCAGCTTCAGTAGCAGGGGAGGGTTTCACAGTCCCTGCCTGCAGTCACAAACACTCTAAAGGAAATGGGCATGGCTGTTCTCACCTCAGAAGAGGATCCCTGCTGCACAAAGCCTACAGACCCACCAGCCATCTCCCTCTATCCCAAATCCAAAGTATACCGAGGAACAGGACAGCACTTTGAACTCTGAGGTCAGCATGCCACGGTGTAAAGTCAGCTCAGAAGAGATGCCAAGAATAGGGTGGCATCTTGAACTCACCCTTTACAAAGGAGCAGAAAGGAGGTTTCTCCATTCATGCATTAAGACAGGAACCTGTCCTTCAAAAAGCTGAAGTGCTTCACATACAAGGCACTAAGCAGCCTGCATTCTCCATGCAGCAGAGCAGGACTTGGCACTCTCCAGTAATACAGGCTGGTGATTTCCTCCCACTGCGATCCAAGTCAGTTGAGGTCTTGCAGGAGCAGTGCCCTAAACCTCCAGACTATCCTGTGTGAGGTGGAGAGACAACTCTGCCCCTGCCGCAGAAATGAGCCTGCCTTGCTGAACAGACACTGCTTAAAAAGAGCAGGAATGGGGGGGGCAGAGAGGCTCTTCCTGTTTGCAGAGGCATTCCCCAGGGAAGAAAAGCCACTGGTCCCAGCTCTGAGAGCAAGTGGTCCAAAACACAAGCCCATTACTGCACCAAAGACCCTGAGGGCAGGCAATGAATCCTGGGCTCTCCTCTATCTCATCTCCAACACCATTCAAAGGAAGGAAGCAGCAAAGACATGTCCAATCCCATGGGCATGCATTTGGTGAGTTTCAAGAGTGCCCCAAGGAGCTTCAGCAGAACACTCAGTTTCTACATTCAGCTACACACACAGCCTGGCCACAGCTTGCAAGACAAGGACATTCCCAGTCATGCTCAGCAAAAGAGAAGGGTAACAACAGAGCTGTTAAAGCAGAGCACTGAGATTAAGGGGCCCTTCTTTCAACTGCCTGCTCAGACACCACATTAAACACTCCTCTACCAAAAAAAAAGTCAAGAAAGGGTTTTATTGCATCAGAGGAATATTGAAAACTAAGTTAATTGATTCAGGGCCCTTCTTGCAAATCAAGTGAAAGACAAAATACATACAAGATAGTTTACATGAACAACAGATGACATTTTTAAAAATCAGACCTTTTTCCTCGTGCACTCAACACTACTATATTTTTCCTTGTTCTGTGCAAAGCATACAAGGTCAGAAGCAAAACCAAGTCTCACACACTTGATGCTACACTGGCAGTGCCATGCCTTGCTGCCCACCTTCCCACATCTAGGGATGTTTCACAAGTACCCCACTGTTCCCATCCACTCCACAACATGCTTAAATCAAGGAGAACAGTTTATCAGTGTTATTCCCTCTTCCCAGTTTTTGGGCTGCTGAGGAGGTGCCACAAACAAAAGCAAACAACATGCAACTGCTCTGTTTGCATGTCCCAAGGACTGGCTCTGCACACAGGTGCCTGAAGAACAAGCACATTGCAAAAGCATTATGTTTCCAGTGGAAAGATGGATGGGAAAAGTGCCAGCCACTTGCTATAACCCTTTTGTCATGCCAATTGCTGGCTGCTATGAGGATGTACTTCAGATACCTCCTTAGAAAAGAGCTCTGCATCTCATCCTTCCAGATGGAGGAGGAATGATTCATACACACATAAGCATGCTAGAATGATGGCTGAAGAGAAAACATTTTCTTTATGTTTTCTGTTTTGCATTACAGGCATGCTCAGGGCCTTAATCACAGCAAAAAAATTAAACCAAAGATGATGACACTTTGTGCCCCAAAGAATGCTAGTGCAAAACCCCAATGCTATTTCTCCCTGGCCACGTCAAGCCTCATATTGCATGCACAGTCCTCACGTGCCTCATTCCCCTGCTCTCCCATTTTGACAGCATTTCTCTGCACAGAACATGACAGATTAATTCCACTTACAAAGCCACCACATCACACAATCACAAATACAGGGGAAAGGATCCAAGAGAAGTCAGGAGTTAGGAGCTCTAAACTCACCACAGACTGACTTGCAATGCAGAAGAAAAGGATTTCCTTTCTTTCCAGACACACTAAGTGCCCATTTCTTTCCTGGAGGCCACTGCAGGTATTCTCCTCCCCATCTAACCTGCACAGCACCTCTACCACATGCTTGGCACTGCTCTCAAGGGCCCTGCATTCTGTGAATCTCGTTCAGTTTCTCAGCACTAAATTCCTGCCCATTTACTTTCCTCTAGTCTCTCTGATTTGTGAAGTTGTTGGAGCAGAAATTATCTTTAAGCACCTGGAAAGTACCTGAAATATCCTGAGTCCTACTGCAAATAAATAAACAAACAGCGGTGCACAGTATGTGTATTAAACCAACCATATAACAGTCATCTCTGACATCAAAAATTAGGACCATAGTTTCTTCCTACAGACAGTGGCAGTAAATCCATGCTTTGGGGTTCATCTACAAACCAGGAAAATCTTCAGATTGGCTTTCTCTGCAACTCACCTCCCTCTTTTCCCCATCATATTATCCATTTCTGGGATCCATGCCTCACTTTTTATTATAAATTATTCTAATCAGGGTTTGTGGCTTGGCAGAAATCCAGCACAACCTTCAGAAATATACATACACACTGGCTATATAGTTTCTTTATTTCATAGGAGCCTTTCAAAGGGCTTGGTACACAGTCTGAGATGATTTGGCGTCCTTTTTCAGCAGCATCCCTGTGGTGATGACCCTTTCCTAAAGGGTGCTAGATGCATACACCTACACTACTTTCTCTCTTTGTAAAAAATTTCTCATTAAAGCTGGGAAAAAGTGTTCAAGCAGAATTTTTCCTCCGCTGTTTTTCAGGTTGAAGTAGTGTGACTTAGGGGTGAGTGGCAAAGGGGCTAGAGAGAATATCTGAAGTCCAATGCAGACCGACCTTCTTTCTCACTGAATGGGAAGATTTAAGATAGGCTAGGTAATTGCTCCAGCTCCTTCAGAATCAGGGGTCAAGTAGGAAAGAAAGGCAAAGGAAAAATAAAACAAAAACCACACAAAAGCCCCAGTGATTATAAGGATTCTTAACTTTTCTTGGGTAAGGAGCACAGGCTTCTGCAGCTCTTGAAAAAAATCTCTGCACTTTGCTCCCTCATGCTGCAATAGTTCCAGAAAGAATCTGGATCTGCAGCTTTCCCATAAAACTAATAAGGAGGTTCTGAACCCCACACTGGGGAGGGGCAACAAGAAAAATCCCACAACAAGCAATTTAAACACAGAACACTACCATCTTGTTAAATAATATGCTAAGAACTCATCTGCAAGTCTTGGCCAATGAGGGACATCACATGGAAGATACAGTAATACTCTCTAGCATGCAATTAGCCTCTGCTGTAAGCACTTTAACTCTGGATTTCTTGGATTATATTGTTGTTTGTAACAACTATTACTGTTGCTTTGTAGGAGAGACATGATAGCTGTCCAAGCACCACAATCAAATTATGCTACCAGGACATTTGGGAAAGGGATTATCACAGCAAAGGAAATGGATTATCACAGCTTTTATTCTGAACAAGGATAAGAATAAGATGAGATATCATTTTGAACATGGCAGGAGGGACAGAAGAAAACTGTAACTGAGATTTATTTTTTTACCTCCTCCCTATTTTGGATTTTTCAAGATAGGCATGCTACAAAAATCTGACAAACTGAAAAGACAGAAACTCCCTTTTCTAGAATTTGCATTGAAATATCTGAAAACAGATTAAAAATATTCCAAATCAAAGGACAGTTAAAACAGCCTCCTTGGATTGGCTGAATGCCTGCTCCTGGGCATTTTCCCACTGCATATCTGCCACTATTTCCTTCATTTGACATCAGGCAAGAACCACCACCACGAGGCCTAAAGACCTAAGCTGTTTTGGAAATTTACTCTCAGATCTTCTCACTCTCACAGGAAGAAGCACCGCTCATCTTCCTCCAGTTGAGTAGATTCAGCAAAGAACTGATGTGTTCCTTTAAAAAGGATTGATAGTTTAAAGGGTCTCTGAAAAAGACTGCACCTTTGCCTATCTCATTTTATACCTTAGCTCTCACATTGCATCTCAAAACAAGTATTAGTTTTTTTAACTTTACAAATCTTGTTTGATTTCTTTAACAGTGTATTTTGCTATCTTCAACACACATGTGCATACACTTTTGGTGCATGATACTCAAGAGACACTGATTCTGACCTCAATTTCTTTGGCAACAGCCAAATATTCCAGACAGGATGAGGGAAAACACACTAGCCTTAACACCTCAGGGATGCAGTTTGGGAGGTCATTAGTAGCTATTACATATTACAGAGGAGAAAAGGCAAAACCAGAAAAGATTGCCAAATAAAGAGAAGCAGAAAAACAAACAAACAAACAAAGAAGTTAACTCTGCAAAGGAGAGAAGAAGCAAAAGACATGCTTTGCTACAGCACAGGGCATGAGTCTGAAAGCTGATGACACCTGGCTATAATTTCTGGCCCTGACTCCTTCTAGATGACTGCACCACTTCAAGTCACACCTCCAACAGGCTCTCCCTTCACGTTTTCCATCAGACTACAGGTCAGCAGTGGTAAACCTTTTCCTTGCCAAGGAAAGAGGACACTAAATATTATTGGCATGATACCTCAACGTGGACCTTGTGATTCTACAGGTAGTTGATTAAGGCTAGAAGGAACAATAACAAATTGTAAAAAAATATATCTGGAAAATTGAAACAACAACAAAAAGAAATTCAGTAGGAAAGCAGATGACAAAAAGGTTCTTAGAAGGAAGAAACAAATAAACAAAAAAAGATAAAAGAGAAAAAGATAACCACAGGAATATCTGACTTCATTTGACAGGAAAACAGGGTGTGTTCCTTTTTTTAATAGCAATATTGAAATTGGGTAATCCAACAAGCAATATTTTATTTTGCCCCACAGAAAATACATTCATATAAACTAGTACATTTTTAAGAAAAAGACTCCAAGCTCTCAATGCACTTGTTTTCAGAACTAATTCTTTAACCACATCAGCAAGGTTATGACAAGACCACAGAGTAACTACAATTCTGTCTCTATTTAGAACCTGCTTTTTCAGAGTGACAATCACTACAGTAATTTTGCAGTTGTGAGAGACTTCACCCTCATTATTTCTTAGAATTCCTCCCTATTTCAAATGGTAGGAGCTAAATTTTGTTCTGGTTCAGTTAAGACCTCTTTATCCTTTTTTTTCTCCTTTCTCTTCCCCCATATTTCTGTGCTTTTTAACTGTCCTGGACACACATGGCCAATGCCAGATATGAAGTACTGTGGATCACTACAGCTATGGCTAAATATTTTAGAGAATCAGGAATTTAATTGCAGATCACATTACTCCAACATCTCTGCCCTTCCTGTCACTTCACCTGCTCGTAATCATTAGAAAGCAGAGTGTCATTTCTAAGCTGTAGTTGAGCACTAAAAGCACCATGCTGGCCTTCCCTGGATCTTCTTAATTAGAGATTAGCAAAAACAAAGCATAGGGAGACTATAAACATGATTTTGCCAGTTTATCAGCAAACAGGTTTGGGTTACCAAAGAGATAAGAGTGAGGCTACTATTTTATCTGTGCGGCCGGACCCGTGCGTTTACCTTTGCTGCGACCACGCCTCCACCAGAATTCCCTCTGAAATGTCAACACGAACCATAGTATTAATTTTCCAAGTTGTCAACTTTTAGTGTTGTTCTGCATCACACAGACAGCATTTTGGACTGTTTCCCTTCATACAGGAACATGCACCACAAGCCTCACCATATCCAAACTCTGTTACATAGGCTGCTCAAACATCACAGAACAGATGCTCGCAGCAGCATCCTTGAAGAAGCTGCAGGGTTGGGACCTTCTTAGTTCCAGAAAGTCCACCAAATTAGCATCCACCACAAAGGCAGAGAGGGGTCCCCCAAAGCGTACCCTAGTGCAAATAAATAATTTAATCAAGAGTCACAGCATACAGCTACATTGAAACAGAATAATTTGATAAGGAACTTAAGTTTAATTTCAATCATGAAGAAGAGAAGCAAAAGCAAAGCCCTTGGATTAGAAGACAGCCATTTCCATTTACAGCTCCTCCCAATTAAAATGTTTTATATAGATCATCAGAACCTAATGCATTGTACACATTCCACAGAGTGCAACATAAGGCTGGTTGGTCTGTCATGTCTCTGTAAGAGCTTGGTGTGATGAATGATCTGGGTACTTGTCTCTCTGGTATAAAAGGAGGAGAAGCTTTGAGACAAAGAAATAAAGGCCAATGCATATTAATCATCTTACAGTGCTTAACATCATTTCTCCTGACTCACACCTCTGAAAACAGTTAAGGTCACTATTTCTCTTATTTTGAATAAGGATTTCAGCATCGGTATCCTCCAAATCCTTGGGAGAATTAAATTTAAAGCAGAAACAGGAACATCAGGAACATAGAGCACTGGGGCTACAACAAGCAATGCCACACCAGTATGTCGTAAGAAAAATAAGTGACCTTCCCTTTTTGCCTCTGCTGACAAACAGACACACGTGAAGCTGCTTGCAGGCCAGGATGTTAGTGTCATTTCTGGAAGACAATCTAATAAATAAAGATTTAAAAGAGTTTTAAAAAAGCAAAACAAAATAAACCTGACTACTGATTGCCGGAACTGAAAAACCTGCCTTTCCAAATCAACTAATGGTTTGGCAAGCCTACATGAAAGGCAGACAAATAGCATATTTTCCTTCTAACATGGAATCTACAATAAGAAAAATAAATTCAGCATTTTATTGATTTCCATAATGCCATCTCTACAGCTTAACCAACTCACTCAGCTGCTAATGCTAATTCACTGATGCTATGGAACCTTCCCATATAATTGTACACCCTCCACTTTGCCAAGCCCTAGGGCGCTGTTTCTAACTTTCCAGAGGACCACTGCACCAAAAGTAGAAACAAAAAAAATCCCCTTTCATTACCCAAAGCAAACTGCAAATCAAATTTTGCTTATTTAAATGGCAAGTTAGAGAGAGACTTGATTTTTAAGACAGGGAATAATCTGCCAGTCTGCATATATTTTCAGATGTGATATCATGACAATCAATTCCCATTTAAACTCTCTCTGCTTCTATTATTTTTCTTCCTATAAGTACACAAGAATACAACACACAAACATTGCAACAATTTTGACTTCTAGGGAGAAATTCTTAAGTCCATCTCAACTCAGAAGGGTTTCAAGAGGGTGATTCAGAATCAGACATGGAGACATTTGTGAATGTCACTATAATTAACATTGTAAAAAAATATATTAAATGTTACCATTGCTACAGGAATGTATATTTCAAAGATATTTTTATTAAGCTCTTCTTTTTAAAAGACAACCCTGGAACACCTTCCAAACCAAACTGAAGAATGATATCTTCTCCAAGTCTAAAATCAAAAATGTCCTAAATAATTAATGAAGTAAACTCTGCCATTTTTCTCCATTTCTCAAACAAATTCAGGCAGGCAGCTCCAGTATATTTTAGTGAGAGTTTTGTTCAATTAGGTATGGCAGAATTTGGCCCAACTGATCTAGTACTGTCTATCTGGAAAAAATGCAATGGATCTCTCCAGTGTAAACACCCTCCCCAAATGACTGCACCTAAAGTCCCCTTTTCTGCTCCCCCTGTTTGCCCTGCCTTGATATTTCAGATCCAACCATACTCAGTTCACCACATCCATCAAGAGTCCATGTGCCATCTGAGCTAGTATAGCTTGATTTTGCTACGGTTTCCCATGCATATATTAACTTGGAATCGGTTAATCTGTTTCTTCTGAGAACGGTGAAATGCGTGGGTTTTTGTTCAACAAACAAACAAGTTGACAGTATCAATATACAGAGCTGAAGAGCCTCTAAAAACAGTCTAGTTTGCATAATTAATGTTAATTACAATAACATCTCAATCAGTGACACAAAGGCTTAGCAATGAACACAGTCATACGAGGAAGTGAAAACATGAAACAAACATGAAGGGATCTTGTCTTGTTCTGAAAGAGTATCAAACAAACCTTCAAGAGATTTATAAATAATTACAGAAAGGCCGAAGACAATTCTGCTTTGTTAGACGTATTTTCTTCACAGGCTGCTTAGCACTGAGCTTTTTTCTGAGATTGTAGTAAGACAGTAGATCTGAGCTACGGACACATCAGATAATATTATCTTTCTACAACATCACATCCAAGTCATTATCAACTGCTTTAAAGAAAACCAGCCGACGGCCTGATCCTTCTGCCAGTAACTTCAATAGCAAACACTTTAACAATGCAATGTGAAAGTCTGGGGGTTGGGGGCAGTTCTAGAGACAGAGGAGAATTAGGAAAACAACTTCAACAGCATACAGGTATGGAATCCCACAGGCGCAGAGGAATTTCAGGACAAGATAATTAATTTTTCAACAACCTTTTTTCCACTTTCTGTAGCAATAAGAGACAGCTATACACACAGAAAACTTACCTGCCCGTTTCACTTGGCAGCACAGAAGTCTTAAACAGGGATTTTTTGGTCACTTAACAAAGCAGATTTACATTTAATCCTCAGTAGTTTTCTTCACAGCCCAAGGAAAAATAGTCATCCAACACGTTGTCATTTCAAGGAAAGGGAATAAAATAGTTATGAAAAAAAATAAGCCACTCTACCTCACCCAGATTGGCACTGTAGTACACAACTAGTCACACAAGCATCGCAGGGAGCACTTGCGCAGTAAAGTGCCACTCAGAGTGAGTAAGGGTGGTGTAATTGGGTCTGATGAGGGGAGGAATCACGACTTGTCACGTCATTACTACAGGGGCCTTTCTCAAAACGTGAGTTTCTTGATTACTCCTCACACTAATGCAAATCTGCTCTGTTAATGAAGCTGCACTGGTGCTAAACCAGTTCCGGAGGAGAAATAGACCCACTTCATATGGGATCAATAGCCCACAGTTGAAGGAGCTCTCCCCATAAAGGCAAAATTTAGGAAGTTTTAAGGTTATGTTGGGCAAGTTACCCTTTGGGAAAAGGACTGATTTTCTATTTGATGTCAATCTCACAGCTGATTTATTTTTGTTTCCCTCCCTCCATTTATAGATAAAAGCAACACAAGATTCAGTAAAGATTTAATTTTCTCTAGAAATTCACTGACCCTCTGCATACACTTGAGTACTCACCGAGTAAAGCCATACTTTACTAGGACTTATTTACAAGAGTGCTTGCCTTTAGAAAGAGGAACTTCGTGTGGAGGATTCCCAGAATGATGCTGGCCTTTCCTCTTAACAAAAGTTCAGTAGATTTATTTTTCAGATGCCTGAGATAGATGATTTTGGAACCCTGCGAGGTTTGGTAAACCTTCAATTCAGCAATTAGTTTCCATAGGATATAAATTACAAAGATCGAGCAATTAATATTAATAAATAAACCCAGCAGAGTACCGAGGCGTTGGATGCACTGTGCATGGAAGCACTGCTGTATTTGCTGGCGTTTTCCATGCCTCTGTTTTATTTTAGCTGTTCTGTATGTACAGCACACGAGAACATATACCACATTCACGTTCTAAAAATACATTAAGGAGAGGGGAAAAAAAAAAAAAAAGGAGGAAAATCAATAGCAGTGAAACAGAGACATAACCATTTCACATCGAGCGCATCCAATACCAAGCCAAGACACCAAAACCCCCCGCTGCAGACCACGGCTTCCCCCTTCCAAACACGCATGTTCCTGCCACAGCAAGTGAAGCCCAGGTAATAGCGAAATATCCAGGAATGACGGGGTGGGGAGGAGGATAGAGCACCTAGAAATACAAAAGGCAGGTTTCCCCGCTTTTCCAGGACCGACAGTGGCCAGACCATGGTTTAGAGGGGTTGTTCGACCCGGGCGGCTTTAGGGATACCCTCACGTCAACCATCACCACAGCCTCAACCAGGGCGGGGAAAAAAACAAAATAAAATCAAATTTACAACCGCCGGCAGCACGACATGCATTAGAAGTTGGCAACGACGCCGAGGGTTACATCTATTATTTTTTTTCCCCCTTCTTTTGCAGTCCGAGCGGGCAGCGCCAGGCTGCGCCGGGAGGGGAATGTCCCAACTTTGGAACAGTTGTCCATGGCCGCCCCGCACAGCCCGGGGCTGCCCGGCCCGCGACCCCCGCACCCCCAGCCCCCTTAGCGAGCCCGGGAGGGCCGTGCCCGGCACTCACCCGCTCCGGGGGCTCCGCGGCGAGGACCGGCGAGGGAGGCGCCCGGGGGAGCGGGGGCTCGGGGGAGGCGAGGAGGCGGCGGGGGGGACACGCGGGGGAGGGATTTAAACCGCGGGGAGGTCAGTGTGAAACGAGCGGCGGGGGCGGCTGTGCCCGGCTCTATCCCATGCCGCCGCGGTGGCCCCGGGCGGCGGCCGAGCTGGGGAGGGTGAGCCGGGTCGGCAGGCGGCGGGGAGGATGTGACACGGTGACAAGTGCGGCCCGCCAGCCCTGTGCCGGGGGAGGGGGGCCGGGGCAGCCCAGGCAGCGCCGCCCGCCCGCACACGGCATTGACGGCGCTGCCGTGACTCACACACGGGAGTTGGTCACAGGGCGGCACCGCACGGGCGGGGGCAGGGGGAGCGCCCCGCCCCCCGCCGGCCAGTCAGCCAACGGAGCGCCAGGGCCCGGCAGATTGACATGGCGGGAGACCAATGGAAGCGCGGGCTGCTCGCCGGCGGCGGAGCGGCCCGTCCGGCCCAGTGAGTCTTCTGAGGACACTCCGCCGCCAAGTGCCGGGGAGGGCCGGGGGGAGCCCCGCAGGGCGGAGCCCGCACTAAGGCCCGGTCAGTGGCCAATCAGCAGCGGGGGCCGGGTTGATGGGCGGCGCGGGTGGCCAATAGGAAGCGCGCGGGGGCGCGGCGGGGAGATGGTCACGCAGGGAGTGGGGGCGGTGGCCGCGGGCGGTGGAACCTCGGCGGGCGAGGCGGGGCCGGCGCCTCCGAGACCCCGGCGAGGGGAAGGCCTCGCCCCGGAGCCGCCAGCCGAGCGGGAGGTGGCCGGGGTGAATCGCGGTTGGCCCCGCCGCCGCCAAGGTCGTTTCCTTCGGGAGGAAGGAGAGCGGAGCCGGGGCCTGGTCCGGGGGAAGCGGGGGAGGCCCCGCTGGCGGCTGTGAAAAGCCTGGGGAGGGGGCTGGGAAAACCTCGGCTTCCCTCGGGATACTGCGGTCTGAAAGTGGGAAGCTGGGGGTTGCCTGTGTTTGACAGGTGTCACGGCTCAAGGTCTTGGTTGTTTTTAAATTTTGACATTTTTTAAGAACAAAGTACAACCCAGGGTCCGGCCCGGTATCAGAATTTGCCCAGGTGAATGAAATAAAATGAGAGCAATAGCACTGGCAGCGCAATTCCGTTCTCCTGATGCCGGAGAATTGACAGGTAGGAGCAGCGTCAGTGGTGTAAAAAAGCAACGCTGTTATCACAAATGATTAATGTTGAAGGAATTAATTTTGGACACGAGGAGGAAGTAATGCCCAGTAGGAGTTTCCAACAAATACTGGAACCTTACCAACATTTTAATCCCTGTGAAGGAAATGAGATACTCAAATTGTGCTTCACCTCTTCATCTCTATGTACAAACTTTTACTAAGATCTGCTTTTTGCAGTAAAAGCATCAAACAGCTGATAGACTTCTGTAAGATAATGAGGTAACAGAATAAGAGACTACATTGACGTTTTCACTGCTGACAAAATACAATTTTGTTTGCTTAAAAAACTTGTTCCATCAACAGACTGCTGTAAATACAGATTTTTTTAAATTTTTTTTTTCACATCCACAGTAATTGAAGAGCTGAAAAATGGTAACCCTCAGTAATTTGTTCATGTTTTTCACTTCAGAAATGGTGGGATTAATTGCAAGTTTTTTTCCTGCTTGCTTTTATTGAAATCCAAGGGAGTTGGAGGAGAGAGTTCACAGTTACTTATTTGAAGCAGGAATTGTTAAATCATACACAAAAATAAAAACGTTCTCAGAGTTGTGTCTTAGCATCTAAGGAGTCATTCTGCCAGCCTTGCCATCTTGTAAGAAATCTGGGATGGACAGTACACAAATTGCTCTAATTTGAAAGGGGAAGAAAATAAAACCGTTAAAGCCATCCTGTCAGAATGAAAAAAGATGATGGGGGGTAAGGTTTTCTTTTCAACTAATGATTGGGAATAATGAAGGATGTTTATAAGTGACTCCCATCTTTGAATTGATAGCAAAAGCAGAGAATTTAAGATCTGTCTTTTTTTCTCCTTGCCATTAGCAAGAGGTTAAAATACTTGCAGGGTTCTGCAGCCTTCAGCAGTGCTCACACTGAGTCATGCTTGGAGACTTCTGAATGCTGCACTAAAGAGGGCTTTGCGTCAGGTCCAGTGCAATTCAGCAAACAGAATGAACAGAGCATTCATCATTCAATGATAGACAAATACATATATATACATATATATATATACACACACACCTCTTCAAATGACTGAAAAGGGTGGGAATCTCCAGGCACACACCTGTCTTTTTTTGTAGCTGTACTTTCTGTAACAGCAATACTCTGACAGAATTGAGACAGAAATTGGGCTCATGAGTTTAGGTGTGATTGTCTCTGGCTGGTGAAAGTCTATAAGCAATCATCCCATACCACTGTACAGCCTTTCATGGGGACTTTGCACACACCTCCAGAGACAGCAGCTGAGGGAGTATTTCATATCATCATGGCACTGCAGCTTTCCCAGTATGCAGCAGGATTTTTTCAGGGCCAGTGCTGGCAAGGAAGCAGTTGTAGGAAGGCTTTTACTTTTAAAGTCTCAATTTCACAGCTACAGAGAAAACTTTGAAAGTGAGGCTTGCCTGCCAAAGGTAATTTCTCTCTGAGGTGGTTTGGTTTGGGTTTTGCATGTTTGGTTCTTTAGGATTGTGCTTGCTTCAGCTAAGCTACTCCTCAGTTAGACTGAGCTTAGAAGTTGCAGCGTTTCTACCAAACTGTTTCAGGAGTGCTCACAGGTAAACTGGGGCCTCTTAGACAAGGATCAGCTCTGCAGGGATAGTTTGTGTCCTGGCTCAAAGATCCAGCAGCTCTCTCCCTGTAATTTGTATGGGGGGTAAACCTGCAGGAAGCGTGTCATGGGTTTGGCTCTGGCTTCACCTGAGAGAACCAAACCACAAAATCCAGAGTAAAAGGAGCTTGGACAAGCAGGTCTGCTCAAGGTGAGCAGTGTGCTTCTAGCTGGGGTAGGTCCCAGGGGCTTGATGCAGGTCTTGCACCCTTGTGCTCATGGGTTTGAAGTTTCCAAGCCTGAATCAATTCAGTGTCTGGCAAGAGGACTTGATCCCTCCTTGCTCACATCCATGCACATCCCAAGCAGTCAAAACTCTTTGATCCCATGCAGGTGCCCTGCTGACATAAACCTCACTTTTAACTGTATCTTCTAGGGAGCATCAGAAAGTGTATCATGTTGAGGGGAGTAGTCCTTAAAAATATTTATTCTTCTGAGCATAATTGGGATTGTTTTGTTGATAGTTTTGCACAAAGGCCTTGGAGCCTGGCTTTTTTACTGCATCACAGCTCTTTGCAAAATAAGATTGCTTAGTTAGTTATTGACCTTAGGAAATACCTTTAAAAACCTGCAAACACCCACTTTTAAGTGAATAAAAGCAGTGAATTTCCTTAATCTATGTTTACTTTTTGAACACATTCCCATCAATTAGATTAGTGGCTAGAAATGTTCATAGAAAGATTTTTAAGCTCATTTTAGAGGGTGTTAATGGAAAACAAAATTTTATCTCAAAAACACAGTCATTTTACCAGGTGTTAATTTATGTTCTGGGAATGCAAACCAGTATTACATGTCTGATTTGTTCAGGATTTGTAGCTCTGCTGTTTATCCAGTCTTGTCTCTTTTTCTGCCATGCTGATTTCTAGTCCTCTGCTGTGCTAGGGATGGAGAATTGAACATTTTATTTGTTCACACCTTCTGCATTTCCCTCTGGAACAGAGGCTCCTTTCTTGAGCAACAATGAAACTAAACTGCTATCACAAAGCAAACTTGAGGCCCTGGAATATAAAACCACTCCCTGTAATATTTAAATTCCTTTGAAAACCATCCTCTTCCATAGGCTGGTAAACATTGTTCAGCTGCAATGAGTTTATCAATTCTTTGAAACCATCTGTATTTAGCCGAGAAATAACAATACTGTGTGCTGAGACAGAAATAATTGCCACTTCATATATTTCACCTAGATATTGGGCACTTCTGATTCTTTGTGAAGTAGAACTGGGAACAAAGGTACATCAATATATAATACGCTTACTTCTTTTAAATGACATTCATCTTTCTAATAGTTATATGAAAAATACTGGGTTTATTACAAGACAAACAATTTATTTGAGATTTAAGTTTAATGTCGTTACTACCATCACATAATCATGCTCATGTGCATACTCCAAAAGTTTAGCATCACATTCCCAACCCCTTTGCTTTGCAAATGACCAGGAGAGAAGATCCAGAGCTCTTGTTGCAAGAAAACAGACGCTCCTTTACCTAAAGGCAAAAAAATCTGTAATGTTTTGTCATAAATCATACCATTTACACCCATTTGTAAGCTGCCCTTCACCTTGGATTGTGTTCTTCTATTGGTTATAATGTTTTCAGCTATCCAGTGTCTGTGTCCCTACACAGCACTGCCAAACACCAACTTCTCCTGTCATTTTAAAACTCAAATTACTTCACTAATATCCTGTAAATGCTTCTGCTCATACAGCTTTATTGCCTGGTTTCCAAACATTTCCAACCTAATCCATGAACACATAACACACTGAATTCCTTGTATTATTTCACTACCAGAAACCACATGACATTTACTATATTAAAATACAAAAGTGTTCACACTTTACTCTTAAGTCCAAAGTTTGAACTGCAATTTAAATATGGGGTGTCGTCCCATCCCCCCCGCTCCCCCCCTCCCCACATTTATTGTAGAAATTAGCAGAGCTTTTATGTAGAGCTCTGAAATGCCTAATGGGTGCTTGTGTGCCACCTTCAGCATCTCAGCATTACCAGTTGTCACCTGACTGCAGCCCATCCAAGACAGCCTGTGTGGTTTTTCCTGCTTAGGAATGGACTGGCACAACTGCAGCACTGGCAAAAATACCATAAATTATAGCAGTGAACCAAACACATTCCTCTGTGAAATGGCAAGGGTGAGGTACTTGTAGCAGGGATGCTTTTGTGTGGTCCACAAGAACAAGATTTACTTCTAGGAAACCCCCAGTGAGGAAATGTCACACGCAAAAATCAGAGGAAACAAAGCTGTATGTGGACAAGGATGGTGAATTCAAGAGTAAGTTAAATCTTATGAAGTTTTTGTCCAGCTCAAGTTGCAAGCCCCTCAAAATCAGGATTTCATTGTAAGAGAACTACCAGATATTTATTATGAGTCGTGACCACCTTACACATTGGTGCTGGCAGAAAATGGGGTGTAAATGAAGGGAACAGTTTTAGTCATATTGCAAAAGTGTTTTTAAATTTTAATTGTGCTGCCAAAAGGTCATGGTTGGATGTTTGTTGGTGAAGGAATAATTTGCTTTTATGGTTTATGAATGTGCCTCTCCAAAACTGAAGAAGTAGAACTGAGGAAGAAATAAAATTTTTCCTGTGCAGGCTGTTGCTTCCAATTTGCTTTTAAAACAGCCTTCCAGAGGCATCCTGAAATATTACTGGCATATCCCACATTTCCAGGGTGACCATGCAGTTCCCAAGGCAGGGCTAGAGCATCTGCAAGTTGAGAAGGATGCACCAATGAAGTGTCCCAGCTGTTGTTTGTGGCAAGGGGAATCCATATGTACTGATTTGCCTCTGAGAAAGGTTCTGTAGGCTTTCAGCTCTGCAGAGAAGTAGTGTGAGGAGAGGAGTCAACGGGGTGCATGGCTCTTCAGTACCACACCATGCGCCAGCATGGTCAGATGAGAAGGGGTGCTTTCCCTTTGCCAGGACACTTCCCATCCCCTTCCCATCAGCTTGTTTTTGACCATTAGCAGCCCACTCACCTCGGCAGACACAGCAAATACGATTCTGTGATGCCTTTAAAGGAGCTACGTAGAAGGAATAAGAATTTCCTTTCTCTTACCCTGTTTTCAGTCCCACGCATTCCCCATGACCTGGTCATGACACAACTGCGAGTGAGACACCTTTAGCAAGAGCCTTATTCACATCGAAGTCTAGAAATGGGATCAGAAAGTTATGAAGGGACAAGCTTGTGAGGAAAAGGTAGAATGCTCTTGGTTCAGTGGCCAAATGTTAAGCACCGTCCCTAGGTTCAAATTAATTTCCTGTATCTTCGTTTCAATGAGCTACAGAATCACAGAATGGGTCAGAATGGGGAAGACCACAGTGATCAGATCCAAACTCTCTGCTCAGGCAGGGTTGTTCTGGAGCACCCAGCACAAGAGTGTGTCTAGATGCTTCTGGAATATTGCCCAGACTCCACAGCCTCTCTGGCCAATCTGTCCCAGTGCTGGGGCACTGCACAGGGAAGAAGTTCTTCCTCATGTTCAGGTGGAACTTCCTGAGCCTCAGTTCCTGCCATGTCCCCTTGTGCCATTGCCTGGTCCGTGCTCTGACCCCTCCCTGCAGACACTGACAGACATTGGTGAAGTTCCCTCTCCTCTCCAGGACAAACAGGCCTTTCCTCAGAAGAGAGATGCTCCAGTCCCTTGATCAACTTTGTTTCTGCTGGACCAGGAGCTCAATGTCTCTTGTACTGAGGAGCCCAGAACTGGACATGGTAAATACTAGAAGTAATAATGAATTTGAAAAGCATAATGCATTAACTTTGGGACCAACTGTTTGCAGCTGGGTGTGCCATTCCTCTCTGAAGGGAAGGACCCTGGCCCTGTTGTTTGTCCACCAATGCTGCTGTAAGTCTCAGCCCTCTGGGGATGTGTCTGGAGTTGGTGCTGGACATCTTGCCCTGCACTGGGAGAGAAACCTGGAGCCTACAAGTCCACAGAGATAAGCATGGAGCAGGATGCCATACAAAAACTGAGAGGTAAAGTGATTTACTTAAGGATAAGACTGAGAAGACCGCCACCCCTTGATTGCTTTAGCCCTGAAGTGCTGATGGAGCTGCAAGTTACAGAGCCTCTCAGGTGAGCAATGGTTAATTCAGTGAGAAAGCAGAATAGCTTGCTCCAGATTTAATTCCCACAGTCATTCTCTCTTACCTCTGTTGTAAACCTGAGGGCCTGAATGCAGACTGGAGTGTTTCTGTTAGGAATGCTTCTGACAATAAATATTGTGAAAATCAGCATTGTTTTGTTAAAAAAAGAATGCATGTGCACCTCCAGTGACCTCTATTTTTCACTTCACTGAAGTGATTATAAATGGCTTTTCTTCTCCATCAGTGCCTTTGCTGTGGACACTAGGCATTGTTTTTACCTCACTGCCTGTATCCAGGTGTACTGAACTTTTTACTCACATTTCCAAATGCTGCCTCTGCCCCAAACTGGAGCAGATTGTGCTTTTGCAACAACAGCACTTTAAAACTTACTGCTGTGGTTATCCATGCTGAAGGAGCACACAGGGTCGATGTGTAGGTACAATTTCCATCCTTTACTGACTCACCCAGCAGCAGGGAACAGGGCGGGGGTGAGTCAGTGGGTGACAGGGGTGGGGACCATGGGTCTGTCCTTCAGCGGATGAACGTGGGAGCTGAAGCCTGGCGCTGCAGTCAGGAGAGCATCAGATGTCGTGGGCCAAAATAAGGGTCAGGGCTCAGCCTGGGTGTTAGAGACACACAGGGAAGCTCCTGGCAGGAACTGGGGAAATCTGCCAAGCTCAATAGAGAGGTCTCCCCCTCTCTGGTCTGTATCCAGCCCTGCTGAGGAACAGCCAAGCCAATGCCAGGAACTGGAAAGTGAAACTGCGCAGAGAGAGATGATTAAAAAAAAAAAAAAGGCAAAAAGGGAAAGAAATCTAGGCTGAAAAGGAGGGAAGAACACCAGAGTGAAAGGCCGGCATGCTGGAAATAATTTGTTCAGACTGATTCGGCTAGCGGAGGGGCAGAAATTTTGCTGTGCTTGGGAATGTCGCACTTGGACTCGCTGGTTTACTGACAGCATTTCTTTTGCTCCCCCTCCTGTGCTGTGCTAAAGCCAGTGAGCGAGATGGAGGGAGAGAGGGAGGGAGAAAAGCGAGGCCAAGAGCTTTCTGCGGTCGGTGGGGGCCTATAAATAGCCAGTGAAGTCTTCTAATACCAATCGGGTGCGTCACCAGGGCCCTCCCCGGCCCCGCTCCGCAGCAGCCGCGCCAGCGGGAGCGGGAGCGGGAGCTGGAGCTGCGGCGGCACCCGAGCCGAGCAGCTGGGCTTGGCAGGGATGGAGCCGGGAGAGGGAGGCCGGGAGGTGCAGAGGGGGTTGAGCGCTGGCTACCGCAGTCAGGCTCGGGGAGAAAAGGGGGGAAATGATCCACGCGTCCCGACGAGCCGCCTTGCCTCGCCCGGGTGTTGCAAAGTGGGTTCTGGTTCTGCTCTTGCGACTGCCCGGTTGGCGCTGATGAATGCTCCTTATATTTAAATGGAAATAAATGGGTATTCAAGGTCTGTACCTCCTCCTGACCTGGATGCCGGGAGGATTTCTGAAGTCCTGCTGTGCTGTTTGCTCCCTCACTCCTGCTCTCCCCGTAGTAAAAGGTCGGAGGAAGATGAGGAGCTGAAGTTGGGCAAGATGCACGGGCTGGTTCAATGCCACCACTTAGTGATTCCTCCTCTGCAGGTTTAAATGTTGCTGTCAAGGCTGACTAAAGGCAAAAGTCTGAGGGATGCTAGTGAGCATTTCTAGCCCAAATTTCCCATCACTGTTACCATCACTACACACCACTGGAGATTACCCTTCTGTAAATAAAGCTGCTGCTCATGCCTATTCCTTTTCAGTCATTGCTGTCTAATCCAGATTTCAGGACTGGAGTGATAGAGGACCTGGCCCTTGCTTTCCTGAGCTCCTGCTCTCAGCACCATAGCAGCAAGCTATGGTAAAGCACTTCTTCCACAGAACTTGTATCTAAGACAGTATAAAATGCTTGCATAATTGTGGGGATGAATTTTTATACTGATTGAGGCACCAGTTATTTTACCCTCACCCCCTCTTTTTTTCCCCCTTGCAACACTATATTTTCTGAGCATATGGCCTGCTTAATATCAGTAATTTCTCCATCTCTTTGGTATTCCTTAATTTCTCCTTGGAAGGTTTGGCAAACTTGGATGCAATTTGGAGGAGCCCAGTTAATGGAGTTCTCTTTATCTTTTCCTAACTTCCTAAATTTAAGTGACTCACAATGTCACTGAAAAAAGGATGAGGATGGACTAACCAAATATCACTGATTTCCACCCTCTTCCAAAATAAAGTTTCAATTATGGGACATTGTTGGAGTTGCTCACGACAAGCCAATAGAAAGAAGCAGAGTAACCTGCTGACAAATTCTTCTTGTATGGGTCCATTTACTAAAAATCAACCTGTTAAGCAGAAGATACCAGGTCACAGGCAGGCAGACACAAGTGTTTCTGATCAGCCAGTGCCTTGAGATGGGCTTCTTTTCAATGACGGTGGTAATTTCTCACAGATTTGGCGCTCTCTCCCTTTGGGGCCCACAAAAGTGGAACCATCTCTCCGTGACATCACACTGCACCCAGCAACTGGAGACCCCTTCAGGCATCCTAATTTCCTAAATTCCCTGAAGATGGTGAAGCTCTGGAGTTGGCTAAGTGCAGCCTCTGCAGGAGGAGGTGTGGTTTTCTGTGGATATTTCAATAGCCAGCAGGTTTACCAGTACAAAGCCCAGCACAAAAAGGGGATGATGAGGTTGTGGTCAATCTTTTTGGCATCAGTGGAGATCAGTGACACATAAGGGACAGCCCATGGTGGGTTTTGCTCTGTCAAGGGACACTGCAGTGCTTGCAGCAAGTGATAAAATGCCTCTCTGAAAGCAGGACCATCTCCATGTAGGAGCAGCTCGCTTGAAGCTAGGACACTACAAGCATCACTGTTTTTTCAGTGTCTGAAAGCTTCAGAATGCTTATTGCTGAGACCATTTTAAAAGGATGGATGCAGAAAGAGCTAGCAATCTTGCCTCCCCCTCCAAAAAACCCATCCTAAAATCCAGTGAATAAAATACTTTAGCTCAAACTTTTGTCTAGTCTGACTTTTAAGAGGAGACAGTGGAGTTGGAAAAAAATCAATAAATTACTATAATAATATTATCTCATCTAAAATGCAAATATAATAAATTAAACTGGATGTCTATAATGTGCTCTGAATGTTCGAGCCAGGCTCACCCTCAGATGTGCTCGTCTGTTTCCACCCAAGCCATGTTCTGTACAGGTTGCAAGAGCCTGGGGTAGACACAGTTGTAACCTACCCTGTTTTCTCCATGCCAGACAAGTCCCGCTCCTGAGGATCTGATGTCGTGGGTGCCCATGTCCTGCTGCTCACTCCACCATGCCAGAAGTGACTCCATCATTCTGCTTTTCAGGCTCTGCGTGCTCTCAGCAAAACACAATTGGAGCAGGAGCAGCTTCCCCAGGCAGACCTGTCTCAGCCCACAGGAAATCTCAAACTCTGTTTCCCCATCTCACAACAGCCACCTCCAAGTCTTTATCAATCTGAATAAAATTGGGTATGTATATTTTTTTTTTTTCACAGGGAATAATAAAATGTGACTTAAAAGAGGTTTAAAGCATTTTTTTTTCCTAACAGTGAGGTCCATGCTAACAACAGGATGATGCCAGCTGGGATCTACCTTTCTGATCTGAAAATATGAGGATTACTCACATGTCTAAAAATAAGCCCATGCTGAAATTCCCTTGTTGGATTAAGATCTAAACCCTACAATCGTCACTTTTCCCACCAGTGTCAATGGCTTAACTAAATATACTGTCCACATTGCTGCCTGACATTCCCAGATTGCTTCTCTTTCCCCTTTCACTGGAATTTCTGCATGTTCCTGTACGTTTATTTTACATTTTGGTTGCTTGCTTGTTCTTCTCACCAATTCATCACATTTCCTGCTACATTTCTTTCCCCAGCCATATATGATCTCCCATCCTGTCCTTTCCATTTCTTATCCAAAGTTTGCCACCCACTGCTTCAAACTTGGGAGAAGATATCCAAACTACAAATTTCGGCAAGTGGTGGAAAAAGTATGTACAAATTTACCTTGGATTTGTGTCTCTTCCATACAGGAAAGAGTAGAAATGTTCCCAGGGTTGGGCCAGTTTGCTGGTAAGGACAGTCTGATGTCTAATAAGAGTTGTGCTGACACAAAGTCATTTCCAAGTGACACACAGTCTTTTGGATCACTCTGATGAAAAAAGTGGAATCATGGTTTATTCATATATGGAGAAGCAACTAGGAGCAGACACAAGGAAAAGGCAAGGACTTCATGTGAGTCCAGCACTTTATTCTGTGCTTTGAAATAAAGAAGTTCACAAACAGGTTTTTAAGCTCTTAAAGATGTGTGGAGCTTGACAGCACCCATGTGAGAGTAGAACATCAAACACTCTTGAAGAATAATTACCTGGGTGCAAACCCCTCAACTCTGGTCTTACATAGAGCTTAAGTCACAAGCATCATTTCTCATAATGCAGTGTAAGCTCCCTCCATCCTTACTTACAATAAATAACCCCCTCTGTCTTGAAGGAAATTATTTTCCCTCTCTGAGCTGCTTGTTTTTTCCTCTTGGCCTTTCTCACCACTGCATTGATCAGTGTCTCAAAGAGGTCTTAATTTGAGAATTTTCCTAATGCACAATAAATGCAAGATTTAGCTTTTTTCAAGCATTTGCTGGTACAACAAAAATATATTTCACAATGAGAAGAACAATTGCCATTCTAAATATCAAAGCACAACGATACACACTTTGTAGTTCTGCTCCGAAGAACACTTGTTTCAAATTCCCTCTTTTCAGGAGCTGCTTCTTCTGAAATTTCTCACTGTTTTTGAGTAGCCCAAAGGGGGATTTTGTGTGTGTGTGTGTATGGGAAGTTTGGCATAATTCATTCAGGATATTGAGGTAATGGGGTTATTCTAAGCATGAAACAAGCTAATTTTCATGCTTTTTGGAAGCTGTTCTCCTGTTTGCCTAATTTCAAATTGTTTCCCTCTTGAAGGGAAACAGCTGATGTGTCTGATGTGACCAGGGCACAAAGCTGACCAGCTGGGACTGGTCCTGACATGGGCACCAGGCTCTCGTCTATCACCTGGGCTAAATCTCATCAGTGTGAGCACAAGCCACGGGTAGGGCCCAAGGAAACCACAGCCTGCAGTCTCCTCACCCACTCCTCCCAGCAAGACCACTCACTCCTGGAATCCCATGGTACCCCCAAAATAGCTAAGAGTGTCCTTCAAATTTCAAAGGTGCTGAAAGAAATCTTTCTGGGTTAATTGCCTCACTGGGCTTAGTGAACTGTGATTTTTACCTCACTGCCCTCAGACCTTCATCTCCTCACCAAAAAGAGGAGACAAGCAGCAGCACCTGCTCATACAAGGGACACATCCTCCAGTCCATCCCACCACCCTCACGTTAGTCCCATTAACAACAGATTAGATGCTTTGAGTGTGTTTAGAGGTCTGGAATCGAATGATACCTAAAATCCCACTGACAGCACAGGAGGTTAGGTGCTGAATTGGTTTAGATACTTTCAGACCTTCCCATCCCATAACAAACTTCTGCCAAGCTCCTACTTGTATCTTCAGAGATGAAATTGGGAGGTTGACCCATAAGCATGCACACTGTGCTTATGTGCCTTTGCTGAAAGCCTTTGAAATCCTTTCCCTCAATTTGATAAGACCACAATCTACAATTGATTTATGCCATATCCCAGTCCTTCTCATTGTTATCCTGAAAGTACAATTGCATTATGCATGATTCTGATGATTATTTATTTATAATACCCATAAACACTGCTACAACTTCAGCTAAGCTTTGTATTTGCCCCACAGTCCATATGATGCTGTTATTATGGATATGTAAAACACACATGACAGGAGACACTCGGTGATTTGGGGAGGCCAGACCCCCAAATTCTAGTGTGATGAGAGCTGCATGTTGTGCCAGGCAGAGGAGGGATGAAGGTTTGCCAAGGGAGGTCTCATTTCACCTCAGAGCTGTGCCCATGCTGCAGCTGGCAGGGGACCAGTGCAGTTCCTGGCATCCTTTCTTGCCATCTCAGGGTGGCTCTGATTTATTCCTGGCTCCAGTGGCTCTCCAAGGGCTGTTCCATCCAGTGACATCCCCTATCTCCTGGCCATCTCCCACGATTTCCACCCAAGCCTGGTTTTGGGCAGAGAAATAAGGATTACTCTGCTTGTACTTGGCATATTTCAAGATCCCAGTTACACAGGAGGCTGTAAGCCTTATGGCAGACAAAATATTTGTGTGACATGTGATTAATCAATAAAACAGCTATTGGTAGTGGAACTGAACATATATGTTATCCCTGGCAGATGAGAAGGTGCATTCCCAACCCCTGAAGCTTACAAAACAAAACAGATTACCAATGAAAATTTAATTCCAAACTGTGAAATGACAACCAAAATAAAGAGTTTTGTTTTCCATCTCCCTTTTTTTTCTGGAACTGAACAGTACCTAAGTGTTTAACATGCAGGGAAGGATTATTTATGTAGGGCTCTTGTGTAGGTAAAGCACCACGTCCTTGGCCCTCTGCCCACGTAGCTCAGCGCGGGATCTCTTGTTACAAATTGCAGCTGTGTAACATAACAGGAAACGTGAGGCTTTAAGTTATTCCACTGGAAAGATTAATTATTTGGAAAATAGTTATGCAGCAGCTTTGTGTATTTTTGGAGCAAAGGTGACCAGCACCATCTTAAATTTAAAGAAAGAAAGTTGCTGGGGAAAGAAAAAGAGGAGCTTTGGGGAGTCAGAGAGTTTTGGGACAATTTTCTTCTTATATTTTTTAAATAGTGTTTGAAATGTCTGCCATCATGGAAGGAGCAAAGCTGAGCTCCACAAAGGATAGCTCTGGCAGGGTAAGGGTGAAGGTGGAAGAGGATCTGTTGGATTCAGCTGGACGTTCACCCTTCCCATCCAAAATCTCATCCATGACTTGGGAGGAAGGTATGGGAATCCTGCAGGCAGGGGAGACAGATGAGAAGTGAGTTTGGAGGCACAGGCTCAGTGTGGCAGGTTGTGGTATCCCCAGAGTATGCTGGGACAGCCGTGGTAAGACACCGTATTCCGGGCCCCCTCTTCCCTCCAGGCAAACACTCTTGAAAAGGCAAACACGGTGTCTGGAGGGGAACTCTTTCCATGGGGCAGGGGATGGGTGACAAGTGATACCTCCTGCTCGCCGAAGTAGTTAGGCCAGCAGGACAAGAACAGTGATTGCCCCTCTCAGGCAGCATGAGTGAGGCTGCACCTCAAACCCTGTCTTCAGTTTTGGAGCCCTCACTACAAGAAAGACATTGAGGTGCTGGAGCACGTCCAGAGAAGGTCGATAAAGCTGGGAAAGGGTCTGGAGAAGCTTCTAGGGAAGCACTTAGGAAGTGGTGGAGTATCCCGGGAAGTATTTAAAAGACGTGTGGATGTGGCACCTGAGGACAAGGTTTAGTGGTGGCCTTGGCACCTGGGGACAAGGTTTAGGGTGGTCTTGGCTGTGCTGTGTTAATGGTTGGACTCGATGACCTTAAAGCCCTATTCCAAGCTAAAGGAGCCCATAGTTCTGTGTCAGTCCCTCAGCTTTCCCTGGACAGCCATGAGCTTCCCTATAGAGCCAAGCTCCCGGGATTTTAATTTGGTCCTCTGCACATCAGTGATCACCCCAATTAAAGGAAACCACTCCAAGATCCAACTCGCTGCTGCAGTGCCTAGGCATGGGTGACAGCCAAGTCCTCCCAGTGCCTCTGCAGATGATTCTCAGTGACTTCAGAGAGATCTTCAGCCAAAGCAAAATATTTCCCTGATTATGATTCCTTTTAGATCCAAATGTGCTTAAATACTGGAGCCCTCTGGAGGGATGTGGTTTGGACAAAGACGTGGTAGTTATTTTTAGGCAGCACAATGCAGCTTTTAGTAGAGTTTTTCCACTCAGACGCTTAATGCATGGCCATTTTGCAGGAGCAGCTATTCCAGAGCTAGCTTTGAGCTAGCCTAGTCTCCTGGGGCTGTTGCCCACTGTAGTGACAGGGAGCTGGTGGTGCCTTTTTGCTTGCTCAGCTATAGCTGCTGAAATTAAAGCCCTGAGGGAGAAACTCATCTGCATGAACATCTCAATGAGTATAGGGATGAAACCCATGAAAACCAGGACTTTGGTCTAGCATTTGTGCTCTTGGACCCCTCTCCTCTCCTGCAGGCAGAAGGAACAGGCAAGAGGTGCCCTAGGAGCAAGATAGAAAATCCAAACCATGTCACTCATCCCTCCTTCCATCAGCAGACTGGGGGAGACTGTTTTCAAAGCAGCCCATTTTTCACAATCCCTACTGGGAAAAGAACAATTAATAAATAGAAAGAAGATGCATTCAAGGTGTAAATGTCTCATAATTGATGCAGGACAGTCCATTATTTTTAATTTTTTATGTTTCAAGTCCTGGCAAATTAGAGCATCAGTTCAAGAAGGAGCATAAAGAAAGTTTCCTGTAAAATCAATAATAATTCCTACATAAATAGCAAACCAAACAGAGAGCAGTCTCTTAACTTTCCAAGTTTTTTATTTCTGCTTCATTTGCTGCTACCTCAGACTAACCAAAATCTCCATATTTGTCTAACATAAAACCCCATATTTTTGCAAAACTCTTCAAGACACAGTAGTTTAGCTCTACCACAATAATTTGACATTCTACTATAGCAAGTGTTACTATATGAAACAAAGCACTGTATATTTAAGAAAAAATAAAGAGGAGGAAAATATTTAATTTAATGTAGTAATTTCAATGCATTTGATAGAAGACAGGAGGCCTATTTTTCCCCAGCCAAAAAAATAATACTTGTCAAAGGCTACTTTCTTCACTGCATTTGCAGCTCATGTAGCTGTTGGCTCTTCTATACCAATACATACACTCCCAAAGCAAAATCAACAAAATTCTTCTGGTCTGGGTCCTGAAGAATCCCACCCTGCCCTATAGCCTTCATCACCTGAGTGATGCCTGGACAAATCATCTCTGGTATCACCACAGCACAAGTGAATTACAAGTCAGCTCTAAGCTCCTTGCATATCATTGCATACCACAAAGTTGTCCAAGATAGGACCATGGTCACTCAAATGGAAAGAAGGACCTGGAGAGCACCATTGTGTCCAGCTATA
>VRYO01000168.1:1985099-2055813 GCA_009812075.1 Sialia sialis | reverse complement strand
GCCCCACCCCCTCTGCCGTGTGAGTTTAAAAAAAAAAAAAAACAAACCAAAAAAAAACCGCGGCTTATATTCGGGTGCGGCTTATATATGGACAAATCCCGTGGTCTTCCCAGCCACCCGGAAGTGCAGCTTATATTCAGGTGCGGTTTATAATCGTGAAACTACTGTATTAGTTATTAATTGGCATCTGGTTCCTGTAGCTGCCCATAAAGGAAGAGGACAGGCACATTGTGCAGAGAGGCAGGTGGTACATTGCAGTGGCTTTTTCAAATAATTATCAAGAAGAAGTATTACAACAATTTTTGGCTGAAATGATACAGATAAACATTGTGAACAAATTCTGTGAGCGTGGCTGAGGGAATCAATGAAATTAGTATTTATCTCCTGATATTTCAGAGTGCTTGGATAGATGCTTTCAGGAATGAAGATTATTTGGCAACAAAGTCCTGTTTCTGGTGCTGTGCAAAGAGCAGATCCTTAAGTGAGCAGGCAGGCAGGCTGTGAGTTATCCTGTGCCCACTCACACTGATTCATAGCCTAAGGGCAGAACACCAAGCTGTTGCTAACCTTCCTGCAGTGTTGGGCATTTCAAAAAACTACATAAGAACAAGAGAAGAGCTTCAAAAACAAGACAGAAAAATAGTGATTCTCTTCATGCTCAATTTGAGCAACAAACAAAATGTGTTAGAGGCTGTGGCAAATCAGGCATCTCAATTATGTGCTGAGGTCAGACTGCTGCCTTCATGAAGCTCCGTAAGGGCCTTCCCTCGAGGAGGGCATTTTCCAGGTAAGAAAATCAGTGTGAGCACAGGAACAAAGGCTCCAGGTGCAAATCCCTGATGGGTGGGGGTAGTTATCTGTTGCAGGTCTCCACCGGGCAGAACTTACACCAGCCTCGGTCCCCACCCTGAGTCAGAGGGTTTCCAGCCAGTCCTCCGTACCTTTCTTTGGCTGTTGCTTCCCCAGCATCCCACTTTGGCCCTTGCTGATCTCCCTGAAGCTCAGAAGAGGCAATGGGAAGGTCTTAGGAAGGGAAGTCTGGAAAACTCAGGAGTGCTTCCTAAAACCCTGGCTTGTGTGACATCCATCTGCTCAGAGCACACATTAGCAGGTTGTTTCTTCTAAATGGAAAGCTGTGATAAACTCAGCTGCTGTCGGCTCCATCCCCATCTTTATCCTTAAGAGTTAATTGGCTGAGATGAAAGGGGCTATTCCCCTTCACAGATAACTCCTGGCCTGCATGCTGGGCCAGACCACTGCACCCTGCCCTAACAGATCCTGGGCCTTTTTGATTTTCCTGGAGCTGCCACGGGAGCAGGGAGAGGGTGCGAGTGGCACTTGGCATCCTCGGGATGCAGCTTGCACCACACGTGGTGGCCCTGCTCGGCTCCCAAGCACTGCTGGCGGAACCATGGCGGAGCCTAAGAGACATCTGAGCCACCAACACCAGCAATTAAGTGCAATTATCTAAGGGGAGTGTATGTTACACGGAAACACAGTCCTGCCATGAGTGCTGATATTCAGAGGTAAACACAGAGCTGAATGAGAATATAAAAGTCAATTCTCTTTGAATTTATTTTTTCTTTGTACAGGCCTGCTCAGTGTTGCAGAGCTGAATCTTAGGTGGTTGATTTCTTTACAGCATTCAGGTGTTTGAGGTTCACCCCACTACCCCCCAGATGCCACAGTGGGACGACAACCTAGCCATGTCCCCTGTGCAAATCCTACCCATGGGGGTATGGGTGACACACTGCCATGAGGAGGTGAGAAATCTCAGGAGCTCTCAGTGTGATGGAAATCAGGATGGAGAAAGTGAGGTGAGCATCCAAAGAATGGGTGAAGATGGGCCCTGAAAACTGGGAATTCCCCATTTTATGGTTTCTATGTGGTTTCAGTCACCTTGAGTGGGACTGAGCAGGAAAGGTAAAACAATGACCTAGATAACATTGAGGGGCAGAACAAAGGACAAGAGGTTTCCTGGGGAGTAGCTCCTGGCTGGCTCCACTCAGGCTGCAAAGAGTTTACTCTTCCCAAGACTAATTCTGAGATTAAAAGGAAGATCTCAAACATTAAAAGATCCCGGGGCCCAGCCAGGGCTTGGGAAGGGGAGGAGTGGAGGGGCTGTGGAGCCATGTCACTGAGGAGAGCAGCCACGTCTTTGAAATAAGTAAAAATGGCTTTACTTGGATGGTGCTGGTTTGATGTCAATCTACCGACTGGCAAGGCTCATGTACCTTCAGACCAAAGGGGCCACGGGGCACAAAATCCCAGACAGATGTGCCAGAGCCACCTGGGGGAACTGTTCCTCTGCTGGGAGGCACCACTGTGCCAGCTCCCATTGTATCTCATGAGTTGGACAGCATGCAACACATCAAAAGAGATGCCAACACCTCCTCACCCTAAAAAAGGACCTGAGGGGGAAAAAAAGGCATTGCAAGGAAAAAAATTTTGAAAACCATCTCTCTTTGGGTTGAGGAAATTTTGGTGGTATTAGGCAAGATTTTCAAAGGTGGCTTGTAATTATAAAAAAAAAAAAACAAAACAAATTAAGCCATGTATTTGTGCCAAAGTCTGAAGTTACCAGGGAAATGACCTTGGATCTATCCTGATCAGGATTGAAGGGGATGGTGCATTATATAACCTCAACTTTATATTACAAATATCTCAGGACACTGGGGTTTTTACATATCAGGCAGAGTACTTGGTGAGAGTCTTTGAGATGGGAATTGCAGCCCTCTATTTTTCTGAGCATCACAGAAATGTATCAAGGTCGTAGGGAACATTAATATATTTTATTGGACAAACCACTAGAGCTGGAAACAGCTTGTCAGCTGTTGGGAGCACAAAAGCTTCCAGACTAAAGGCAAAAAAACTTAAAAGCTTTTATAAAGTTCCCAGAAATCTCTCACTTGTGCCAACAACACCTTAAATAAACCATCAAAAGTAGCCAGACAAAAACTAAAAATATTCACAGAAGTCAAAGAAGTTCTGTAAGTGTGGATCAACTTTGAACAAATTATAGCTACTTTGCTTGAAATGCAAAATCTTTTCCTTCACAATTAAAAATCTTCCTTTTTTTTTTTTTCTAATTTTCTATCAAGACATGAAAATTTAATGAAGAGATTGATTGAAAACCAGCCAGGCTAGACACAGATGGAACTCTGACCTAAGCAGTTTTTATTGATTCAAACCCCTAAATTTTTTTCTAAAAATAGCACTGTAGGAAATCCCTGTGGATTGGCAGGGTGTTCTTGTGGTTGGTGGGAGGGCCTGAGCTATCCAGATATCTTGAATGAACAAGATCTGATAGCGAGAGAAATACTAATATTGTGAATGAGCCTGAACTGGAGCATTCCAGTTCTGGAGCCTCATCCCATTTTGTGTTTAATCCTCTTCAGTGTCCAGGACCAGACAGCTCATAAGGCTGAAGCTCTTCCAGTCACTGGACTTGGATTCCTGAGAAATTCAGTTGAAAAGACAAGTTAATGCAAGGCAGATGAGAATACTCCTAATTTTCTGTATCCTGCTTCCCACTTTTTGTGAGTTGTAAGAAAGATTAGACAATTTCCTGTGAACCTGCACAGCTGAAGAGTTACTTGATCACTTATTACCCAGGCACTTGCTGCCTGTTTTGCCTACCTAGAAGGCATAAAAAAAAATAAAAGTTTTTGGCCAAGTAAGAGTTTAGATATTTCTTCTTTGAGATTTCTTATTCATATTCAAAATCTGCCATGTTGGGTCAAGCTGTAGGGCTGTATCCCTGTATCTCCTCTCATTCCAGACACTTCTCCATCAGAAGAAAAGGAGGATATTGAAAGCAAAGTCCACAGGTTATGCTGCTTGTTTGCTCTGCAGAAGGAATTTCAAGCGAGGCTGACATCACAGTACAACCATCGACACCAAGGAGGGATTCCATGATCCATAGTGAAATGAGGACTGCAGAGCAGCATCCCCTTTTCTTTGGGCTCCTTATTGAGCTGAGGTGTTTGTCAAAGGCACAAACCCTCAGCCGCTTGCAACGTCAGACGTTTGTTTAAGTCATGGCGGCTGCAGAAGATAATAGCTGTCAGTGTAAAATTACAAATCATTCTGCATAATGCCATGCTGATTACCATAAGAGCAATGGCAGGATTTGAATGTTACTCCTTTTTTATTTTTTGCCTTTGTTGCTCAAGGCGGCAGCCTCGCCAAGGCAGCATTTTGTGCTCAGGTCTGTGTGGCTGGGCCCAGTATCACTTCTGCATCGCTCTTTTGCCATTTGACAAAAGGTTCAGCAGGTACCTTAGGGCAGGTGGATGATCCTGCAGCAAAGCATCCTTATGAAAAGGGCTCCTGCTCAGATTCCCTTCAGCAACAGCACAGGGGAAGCAATTTTCACCTTTCTTTTCATGGAATGCCCAGAGAAGGGAAGCACAAAAGCCTGAAGACACTTGCCCTTGCCTGCATTCACAAGCGGCAAAAAAAGACTTTGCACTTGGATGTCTGGAGCCATGGGGAGTGACACATCCAGCCACTCACCCGGGGATCCCTCAAGTGCCTGTATCATGATGCAGCTAACATCCACCACCTCAAGTGTTTACCTTCAGTATTGCTCTGTAGCCACAAACCCTGATTTAGATTGTTTAAGATGAGCTCAGGTTAAACCATGACATCAGTGACATTTGTAGTAGGAAGGTCCTGGAAATTTTGACCAGGAGAATTAATGAGGAATTCTTGGGAAGGTGCTATTTTGTGATGAGCATTTATCCAAACGAAATCCTAGGCCAGGAGAGAATATTTTGTAGTCATGACAAAATCTGACACTCTGACACTTAATTCTACTTGACATAAACCAAAAAGATCATTGTCAACATTTATTTCTCTCTGCTAAGAGAATAAGAGACTGCTTGACTCAGGGACTTTGCTGTGGGGAGTCATCTGGATTAAAAAATAATTAAGAGAGATGTAGAAATGAAGTATGACAAGGGGCATAGTTGCGAAACAAGAGGCAGAAAATGGGCTGGTCTTTTCACCTTAGCCATCAGTAAATCCAGCTTCTGTAATCACTCCTCCTACAAAAAACAAGAGAGTCCTTGGGGCATCAGTGTAGTGCTTGGACAGCCAGATGTGCCTGTTGGCTCCACGCTGTGCCCTCCCTTGGTCAGAAAAGTTTTGCAAGAACATTCTGGAGCTGGAGGTGTTGTGCTTGCTCCATTTCATGCAGCTGGACTCTAACCCAAATTCATTATATATATGCTCCACTCAGTAAACATATACATGTCTTACAGATGTCTCCTTCCTTCTGTCCTGTTGCAGCTTAGGTGGTAAAACTGCAATTCCTGTGTTGTGTTGACAAAATTCTGTCTTTGCTGCACACAGTGCAGCTGATGCAAGGCTGTGTCTGAAGGGAAAGCATAGACAGGGGGTTTCGTGGTGCTCAGATGCTTTGCTGATCTGCACTCCCAAAGATTCTTCTCAAAGAAGTCTGTAGGCTCTTTGTGAAGTGTCTGAAGATGGGATTTTTGGACTCTGGGAGGGGCTATGTGTCACAAGAGCATATGGAAAATGTGCCAAAAAATGGGGTCCTACAATAACTAAAAGGCATCCGGGCCTCAAAAGAGCTGACATGCCTCCCTCCCATGCAGGATCCTGCTCTGTGTTCAGTGGAATCCACCACTGGTTCACCACTGGGCTTTCCCAAAGACTTAGAATACGCTGTAAATTAAGCTTTCTGCCTGTTAACCCACCCTTGGAAATGCTGTCTTCCCTCTTCCTGGCACCACAGAGTTGCCAACAGTGCCATTTCAGAGAGCAGAGAAGAGATGTTCATCTTCTTCTGTAACAGCCTCAGTTTTTGCTTAGGTCAAGATGTGCTCATCTACCATTTTCTGGTGAATCACAAGCCAGAAAAAGATTCTGGATGCTTCAGAGAAGGGCTGCACGAAGCCCTCAGTCACCATGAGTCACTTCTTTGCCAAATGCTAATTTTGCATCAGAAGCGTGTTTTACTTTTGAGAGGACTTTTTTCCCTTTCTTTTTTTTTTCTTCTCAGATCAGTCATTTGAGGACACATTCTGCCTGGGAGGTGGTGAGCACCCAAAAATCCTGTGAAATTTGTGGGTGCCAGTGTTTCTTATGTGGGATTTGGGACTAGAGCTTCTTTGACTGTTACTTCGTGTAGACATCCTGATTTCAGAGGAGTAGCTTAATTTTTAATTTAAATCAGTACAGTGGTCTAAGCAGGATGTCAAAAAATAATCAGAAAAGGTGAAGTTTCACATACCAAGGAGGAGGAATTCTTAGGGGGTCCTTGAAATCACATCTTTGTTTTCCTTCTTTAAACTATTTGCTGCTGTCGTACTTGAAAAAAATCTTATTCCCAGTGGCAGCAATAAAGATGTCTGACAGGTTTTATGGCATTTTCAGGACTTTTCCTCTCTCCTGGTCTGTATGCTTGTATCCTTCTCCCTTTCTCTTTTTTAATTTCATCAAGCTAAACCACATGAGTATTAATTCACATGGTAAATACATGTCAATGAGTTTAGAGGAAGTAGAACAGTGGTATCATCACAAGCTTCTCTTTTCCTTGTGAATAAAACTTGGTAGGTCTTGCTGGATCTACATATGCTGTTGTGTTTACAGGCTTAAACATCAGCCTCAGTGGGCAAAGCCTCTGGATACACACTGTACAAGAAGATGAAGCTTGCAGAGGACATCCCTCCTCAGAAATGGAGTCGGTGAGGATGCCAGAGATATGACCCTGTTCCCCAACAAACAGGATAGATGCAGCACCACAAGCAGCCGCATGGAAGTTTATCTTCTTCCTTCCTTTCCCATCTAGTTGAAGGTTAGAGGTTTCCACCTAACTGAGTGCTGGAGCAGAGGCTGCAGATGAAGGACAGCCTGCAGACCCAAGCTGTCCTTGCTTGGTAGGGTAACATGGAGCAGCTCCATTGGGAAACAGAAAGGCAAGGTGGAGAGGGAGGCAGACAAAAAAGAGACAAAGAGGAAGCAGAATCCAGAAAATTCTTGGACCCACATCTCCCACCATAATCATGATCACTGTGCACTCATATGAACAGTTCAGTGCTAAAAAGCCTGAAACACCAATGAAAACACAGGCTGTGGCCCCAGAGGCAGTAGGAAGAATGAAGAGAGATATTCAGCCTCCTCCAGGAAGTGCAGGACATAACCTGGCACAGGAAAACCTGCTCTTCTTCCTGCTTGAAACAAGCCCAAGTAATGTCTTCAGTACTGAGACCCTGAGCGAGGGCTTCTAATGATTTATTTACATCTGGGATTGTCTCCTCTTGGCACTCACATATCTGTGTGCAGGGCTGGAGCTCAGCAGTGAGAGGTGGGAAAGCTCAATTAAATCATTAAGCCTCTCGCCTGAAGCGTGGGGCCTGTGCTCTCTATCTGAGAGAGACTGATATTGCAGTTTATCTCTGTCAGAAGTGCTGTGAACACTTAGCGTCTGTCTCTTAATCTCGTTGTTTTCTTAAAATACCACATCCTTGGCCTCTGCTGTTATTTCAGCAGAACAAGGGAAAGGAGAAGGGGGAATTGTGCTTAACCAACCCCAAGGGGGTGACTGGGTGAACGCTGTGGGAGTGGTGCATGTTCTTTACTCAGCTTCAGTGAGGCTTTGACACTGTCTCCTGTGACATCCCCCTGGACAAAGTGCAGGTTAGAGGAGGGGATGGCAGAGTGGGTTGAGAAGTAGCTGAATGTCTGGGTCCAGAGGATTGTGGTTGGTGACACAAAGCCCACTCAGGGGAAAATGATGCAGCCAGGGATTGACAGTGGAGCCCCCCAGTGCTGCCCCAAGTCTCTGTTAAGTATCTGAAGGAGAGAATAGGGATGCATCCACAGGGAATTCACAGAATGTACAGGACCAGGTGATCTCCAGAGGTCTCTTCCCACCTCAGCCCTGCTGTGATTCTGATTTCCTTTCTGGCTTTTTTTTTTCCAAAGCAGACGCCCTCTCTGCCTCAGGTTGCCTACATTCTTCTAGGAATCTTCATCCAAGATGTGTGGCATCATCAGCCAAAGATTTCCAGTGTGGGGAAACTGAGTCCTATTCCCAGGGTTTCAAAGGCAGATATTGAGCAACCAGTACTAGCTTCAATCAGGTATTTCACTGCTCTTTCACAAAGAGATGGTATATTAATCATAATCTTTGGAGGGTTTCAGCAACTATGAGATTTTTTTAATCCAGTGAACCAGAACTGTGTTACAGCTCTGTGATATTAGCAGAGCCTTCCCGCATTACATCTTGCCTGTAAGTTTTATTTCAATAGGGGAAACCATTTGTTCCCTGCCACCTCCTGAGTTGGCCAGACATTCACAAGTCTATTGCTAACCTGCTTTCCCTAATGAAAGCATCAATTCCCAGCAGCGATAGTTGTCATTAAATCAATAAGACACGTAACCCATTCTTCTGGTGCTTCACAAAAATGCTCAAGCAAATTGTTAACAAGATTTGCTAATGCTGGGGTCCCAGAGTCCAGAAGTCTCTTCAAAAAATAATGGCATTTGGCTCACAGAAGAACTTCCCTTGTTTGCTTTGCTCTCTGAAATATTTTAACTCTGTTTTCCCTAACAATTTTTCAGTGTTTGAAACCTGTGTAACAACTTCGCTTCGGTGGAGGCAGTTCAGGCTGGAACAAAGCATTGACAGCAAATATCAAGGATAGTTTTCTGCAGGTAGTCAAACACTGTCTCAGAGACTGTCAGTTCTTGGTTTGTCCAGCAATTTGTTTTTCCCCCACGAAAGCAATAAACTGGCTCCTTGTGATGCCTAAGGGGTTTCCTTCTCTCCCTGGGATCTATTCTTGATATTTTTCCTAAATCACTTGAATGTAAATATATGGCCTCTTGTAGTCTCCCAGCACCCTTCTGGGTAGTAAAAAACCCATTCCTGGAAGTCTGGACGCCGGCTAATGTTTTAAGGATGAAGAGATGAACCAAAGGTTGGCAGGTTGGCAGTTTTGCCTCCTGAATATTTCTGACATTAAAGTGCAGCTTTTCTCTCGAGCCCTGGGTGCAACATATGCTGACAAGGGAGTACTTCTTTGGTAAGAACCAGTCTTTTTTACTAGTTTAATATGGTTTAGTTGTCTGGGCCTGGCCATCTCCCTGAAAGACTTTTGTCCATGTTTGTGTGCGCATTGACAGGGTGGGATTGAGGGCTGCGAAAATAAGAACCCTACTGCTGACTTTCTGGATTGCAGAACATAACTAGTTTATGTCTGAAAAGCATGGCAACGGCAAAACATATCACGTGTGTCTGTTCAGAGAGGCAAGCAGGGAAGCAAGGATGGTGATGATGCATGAGGAAGAAGATAAATATAAAAGGAGTGAACGAGCTGGCAAGAGGGGCAGGAGTGCTCAAGAATGAAGAAACAGGACATCAAGCTGATTATGAAGAAGCAGAGGCTGTGGTTCAGAGCATAAAGGGAAGCAGCTCAGAGAGACATGAAGGAGCGGGAACTGACAGGGAGATGGATTGGGTGGGCATGCCGTGGATTGAAGGCGAAGGCACAAAAGGGCAAGGACAGATACACACGGCTTTGCAATTAGCAGCAGTGATTAATGGTGGCTTCTTTGTCTTATCATCCTCCCCTGGCAGATGTCCTGCCAGCAGGGGCAGTCTATGGGTACCTAGGGAGGGGACAGAGAGGGTTTTAAATAGTCAGACTAACGGAGAGTTATGGAGAGGACTATCTAGTAATCTGTACAGCCTACTCAGGCAACTCTCATTAGCCATATCTAAATGAAATATTAGCTGGCCTTTTTGCAATAATTTTAGGAAATTTCTTCTCCGTTTATCCCAACATCTGGGTTTCTCACAGCAGGTTCCTGTTCCATCACAGAGCCTGAATACTCAAAGCTGGTTTGGGCTTCAGCTGGTGGCTGGTGAGGGGCTGGGGAGAGTTAAATAGGAATGTAGGTGATACAGAGGAAAAATGTCCTTTGTTGGCACAAATCTGCTGCACTGCTGCCTGAGCCTTTCTCCTCATCCTGATCATCCCCTTTCCTCTGTAGACACACACATTTCTGTCCTATCCCTGTGCCAAAGCTCAAAGCATTGTGATTGCATGACCATCATGCAAGGTAAGACTGTGAGGCTGATGGAGAACCTCCAAACCAGGAAGAGGGCTTAGATATTTAACTTCCATTTATTTTCAATGAGTTGTTTATGCCTCTTCAAGATGAACACCATCAGTAGGGAGCGAAGGACTAATCCTAACCCAGGGCTGCCCCAAAGGGAGCTCCATCACTGCAAGTCCCTGCCACAGAAGAAGGGGCATCTGAAGGAGGAAGGGGGGTTGCACAGAAGGCGGAACAGGAGACAAACAGTGAATTTGGGAAAGGAGGAGTGCACTCCCTTGGGAGCAGGGGTCAGAGAGGCTCCAACGTTTAGAGGGAACCAGCTGCAGCCACAGCAAAGGCGAGTGGTGGGGCAGGAGGGATGCATGGGTGACCACAAGCTCCTCTGCTAGATGTCCCTCAGGGAGTGAGTCACGACATGTGGGCTCACTCTTTCCTATAATAGTTAGGGCCAAGGGTGTTTACCCTGTCTGCTTGGGCAGCTCAAGCACAGGCACCCTTTGTAGTCCTGTAGGAACCCACCTGCAGCTCCAGCCTGATGGCTTCATGCCCAGGGCACCTCAGGACTTGTGTCCCACTCAGGGGAATCAAGAAATAAAGCTCCTGGTACTGACTGTGTTAATAATGACACCACAGACATTTATATAAAGGCAACTAATGAGTATATTAATTTTGCTTCACTGTTCAGTAGCTCCAGGAAAGCTGATGTTTGGAATGAGCACACTTTTGTAAATCACTCCCAAACACCTAATTTTTTTCACCTGACTTAGAAATGAGACTAAATGCACTTTTTCCTCCCCCTAATCTGCTTTTGAAATTTCTGTTGCTGTTTTTCTCTTATCTGCAGGTCCTTTAGATGAGCTGCAGATACCTGCTTGTCCAGCTTGACTGCTTTTTCTTGATATCCCACACTCTTCCTGGTATTCCTTGGAGGCTGTAGCAGCACCCGTGCCCTTAGAGGAGCTCAGGAGAAGCTTTGCCTGGGAAATGGGGATTTGCTGCCTCTTAGGCTGAACAAGAGCACACGCTGTGGTAGTAAAGCATTAAATCTCCTCTGGTATTTTGTGTAAGAGATACAACCCTGAGGTTTTCTATTGAGTCTGGGGAATGGGCATCCCTGTTTTTCCTCTAAGGGAATCTGTGAGCGGCAATTTAGAAATGCAAGTCAGGTGAAATACAGGTATCCCCATTTCCAGTGGCAGCTTTTAAAAGAGTCAGAATACCCAAAAAAGGTGCAAATAGCTGCAGTGGACAGTGTCCCAGGCTTGCTTCTGACAAGAGCTCATCCCTGTGCTTGGAGGTTACTTCTCTTCCCAGCTGAGTCCTGCTTTCCTCTGGAGGCAGGTGCCTGCAGCAGACTCTTGAGAAGATGCCTTGTTAGAGGTGCCTCAGTCAAGCATCCATGTATCTCAAATTAAGAAGGAAAAGCGAAGTGAATCCATTTTTATCCTGGAAAGCAGAGATTACTGGCCCTGCCTGGCTCAGTGGGGTACTTCCAGCTCTCCAGAGGAGAGCTGGGGTTTTCCCTTTGCCTGCTTGAAGCAGTTTCGACAAGTTCAGGGAGGGAAGCAGTGGGAAAAAGGATAGGAATAAATAAAATAAGGATGGGAGAGAGAGAAATTCTTTGTGTTAATACTCACTGCCCACCTGCAGAAAGGGAAAGAAAGATGCTTGGGTGTTTGTTGCCCTTTCAAAAACACACAGAAATGAAAGTGCATAAATTGTTTAAAAAAACAACACCTGCCAAACTGAAGAGGAGGAGGAGGAGGAGGAGGGGAGAAAAGAAGACATCAACTGGAGAGAGGGTAGAAAATATTTTGATTGAAAAATATCAACAAGCTCTCCTAGAAGCAACAACAAGCCGCAATGATTGTGTTTGTACAAAACAAGCCCTTCTTCCTGATGTAGAAGATTGATTTCATTTCTTCCATAAGAAAGCCAAATAAAGCCCCCCCAAACATCCCAGTTCCATCCGCTGAACTCCCCAGAAAACTTTGGGTTGCAGAGAGGAGAAAATAAGGGGAAAAACCCCTCAGGCACAAAATATGACAGCAAGGTCCAGATCTCCATTGATCTAAAAATAGCCCTGAGGGCTGGACTCTGTGTTAGCAATGATGTTTCAGTGGAGAAGCTCTTCCCGCACATTCTGGCTCATAGCTCAAATCCAGGCACAGAAAGGGATTTTTGAGGTGTTTGGGTTGTTTGCAGGTTTAGTGCCTCGCCAATGACTTCTAGTTTTTTTTTATTCCCTAATCCTATGTGAGCATTGTACACTGAGAGAGACATAATCCAGACTCTTGAATGAATCTCGCAGAGTTTTATTCTTAGACAGAAAATTAATTAGGTTAAGCGGGGATTAGAAGAGACACACCACATGCCCACTTGACCCCATGCAATCGCAATTGTTTATGTGTGAGCTGGAGGAAAAATTGGTTCGGGAAAAAGAGTAGGTGTAAAAAATTAATGGGCTTTCCAAAGGAAAAAAAAAAGTAAATAAAAAGTAAGCTTAGAGGTTTGTGGAGCCTTTTTTCACATGGCACTTCCTGTGGTACTGATTAGCCCTGGAGGTGTGGAGGGAAAATATATTTAAGAAGGAGACAGTATCCACGGAAAGATGAAAGCTCACAGGCTGTGGATGAGTCTGGGAATATTGCGACAAAGCTTCCCTGAGCAAAGAAGGCTGGATGGGGAGGGGACACTTTTAGACAGCAAAGACCATGAAGACTTAGGTGGTGTTTTACAAACTGCAGTAGTGCGTGGTCATGGCCTGTGGGTCATCTTCCTTAAAACTGGCATTTCTCTGGCCTTGTAAGGGGCCAGATCCTGCCCTGCCTGCCATGCCAGAGCCGGGCTTGCTGAGCATGGAGCACAATGCCTGCTTTCTGGATTTTCTATTTTAAGCAGCTTCCGTCAGAGGTGAGGAGTTGAAAGTTGCCATGCCGACAGAGAAATTTCAGGCCCTAAAATAGTCAAAACTTGCTCCCGCATCATGTGAGTGTGCGTGTGCTTCCTGCGAGGGAGGTGAGGACCCAGCTAGGAGGAGGCAGGGAGGCTGTAAGGATCCTTCCTATGCAGGGAGGGGAACCATCCTCTTGAGAAAGCATCTGTAGGATGCTATCTGTCTCCTTTCCTATACCTATAAGGTATCTGGATAAATCGAGCAGCAGCGGGCTGCATCAGCAAGGGGGGGATCTTAATGATCACAGTATTAAAAATGATGATTCTTCCAGTTTTCGCTGTCACTGCCACTGCTGGAGGTCTTAGGCACTGGATCTTGACAAGGAATCCAATCTCAGGGGGAGACATGGAGAAAAGAGGAAAATGAAAAGGGTGGTTTTAAAGAGGGAGTATGTATTTCTCAATCAGTTCTTGCAATGTGCTTGTGGAGCATTAATGTTCCATGAGGATGTAAAAGATTTGCAGCTGTGTGCTGGAGATACCCAAAGGCTGCACCAAGCACCCAGCTGCCTCCTGTCGATCATGGGCCTTAAGTCTCCTGACATGCAGGGCTAAATGGGCTTGGGTTTGCCTTTTTCCTGCTGTTCAATCCCATTTCACCAAAAATTCCCAAATTTGTTAAAACTGGAGTAGACCCTGCAGAAATGCCCAAACTATTCAAACCCATGACACAGATCTGCCAGTGGTTAGGGGGCATTTTTGTCCCTTGTATATGCTTGGGTGAGGTTATTCTCCAGTCTCACAGAAGCACGAACATAAATGCTGTTTAGACATCCCTGAATGAGCAGAAAATCTATTCCCTACATGTGCCTCATAAATGACCCCCAGCAGAGCCCACAAAGCTCCTTGCTGCATTTTTGTCAGGGAAAAATCACAGCTCACCTTCCATTTCCCACATTCTGCCTTTTTTTTTCTCCCTCCCTCGCTACTGTTGTTTTTCCCTGCTCACCCCTCCAGCCAGTTGTCGCTTCGCAGTCCACACTTACAAATGTAATTTCTTCTGATGTATGAATATTTCAGAAGCGCTCCCTCCCCAGGGATGCTGCCTGTGAGGAGGAGGCAGCCTCTGTGGGGATGGAAACGGTAGCAAACAACAATCTTAATGAAAGATCTCTTCTCCAAGGGCGTTTCAGCAGAAGAGAACACCATCCTGCAAGATCTCCCAGCTCACCAGAGCACGCCCTGCTCTCCGGCTGCTTGAATTGCCTTTGGCCATGGGTGGTGGAGGTATAGAAAAATACAGCTCGGTCTTTTTCCAGGATACACGGTTTTGTAGGTTTGGAGGGTCTTGGGATGCTCCGGTCTGAACTCCTCACAAAACTGTAGGAAATACCTTCCCTTTTGTAGATGCACAATGGCATAACCCAGAGAATCACATGGTGCTTTGGCTGAAATATTTTCCACTCGATGTCTGGACAAAGGAAATTCATCACATAATTTCATCCATCCTGATAAGCTGATAATCAAAATATGTATCTGTTGCAAAAGACAAATTTAGCATCTCCACTGAAATGTGCACATGGACCTATGTTTCCCTGTACCACCACATCTCCCAATCTCTTTGACTATCCTTTCTATACCTGCAGGCACCAAGGGGGGCTGGCACCCAACTGCTGTGTTTGCCCAAACACTTGTGACCTCCAGACCCATTCAAAGTTTTTCCAGCAAGGTCTCCTCTTTGCTGGATCTCCAGTCATTTCATCTCAGCTTTCTGTGACCCATCAAGACTCAGAATGGTACACAGATATTGATTGATGCAGACAATATTTATATCATATTGACATATATATATATATATATATATGCAATATACAACCGACCTCAGCAGTATGTATGTGTGTATACATCCTACTGTATGTAGAGCGCTATCTTATAGACGTCTGTCTCTCTTAGATATCAGAATGATTTATCTCAGATAAATCTCTTTGTTACTGATGGGAGCAGCAAGCGCCGCCCATCCCGAGCAGCAGTCCCGGTCCGTCTGGCTCTCCGACAGTGGGTGGCACTGTGCAATCAAAAGAGCTTTGCTTTCCCTTTACTCCACTGCCTTCATCTTCCAGCCCCCTGCAGTTTGAGCCCTGCGCTTCTGGAGGGTCAAGGGGGTTCAGTATCGACAGCATCTCAAAGCTGAGGTTCACGGGGTGGGAACTGGAGGATGCCTCCTTAGGAAAACCAGAAATGGTAAAGTTACTCCAAAAGGCTGAGCTTGGTTTGAGCAATGCTCTTCATTACTTCTATTATTTAAGGAACAGTAAGTATTTATTAGGATAAATCAAGTAAGATTGCTGCTTCCCCCTCCTTTTTTTTTTCTTGAAAAATTTGGAGAATAATTTCTAGTCTACTTTGCCAGGATGATGTTATTTTGTGACACTCCCTCTCTTATGTACAACTTCAAGATATTGAGACTCAGTGTCGTGACTTGCTTCTGATAAGAAGAGGTGTGGACTTGATTGACAACTGTTGCAATAATTTTTAATAGTGTTTCACTTCTGTTAGAGATGCAAGGGAGGTATCTGGGCCTGACTTTCATCTGCCCTAGTATTTTCTCATCAGAAAGCTCTCCCTAATTAACTCCCATTGCAAAAATTCTGCCAAATTGAACGGACCTCGAGTGAACAACAGTAAGACAGTGTGGTCTGTGAGTCTCTGAGCAAAGGCATAGTCAGGGTTATCATGAGGGGAAAGGCCATAGAAATGTTTGCCCAGATTGTTAGGCTCACCAGCTGGGCTAGGCTTTTATGAAAATGTTGTTCTTAAAAAAATTAAGGCAATTTCTGCAATATTAGAGAACACTGAGCTATATGGCAAACTGTATTTAAAAGCTGAATGGATTTTAAAAAAACTAAACCACAACCTTCGCATGGAAACCAGAGTTGATAAAGAAAAAAAGAGAAACCAACCATGTATTCACGACAAAAATACATAATCTCCTGACACCTCAAAGCAATACTAGGTTCCAAGGTGGCCCATAAAGCAGAGCAAAACCCAGTGTGTCATGTTGGGTATACCCCAAAGCAGAGTTTCTCAGGCAATGGCTGGTGAGTCATTTCCCAGTGATACACTATACCAGGAGGTGTCAGTGTCTCCTGCCTCTGCTCTGTGTGCTTGCAGGGAGTTTATGGCAGGAACTGGTCAGAATTTGCAGTTTGGACTCTGGGATCTGTTCAATGGAAAGCTGCTCCTGCCTCAAGCAGAGAAACAGGATCAGCTTTCAACAGCAGCATGGTCCACAGAGAAAAGCAGCAGAGATTTTAGGGGTCAGTAAGGGAATTAAAACTTCTGATTGGTTCTTCAAATTGAACAGGGGGATACCCACCTGGGGGGATGCAAGTCCTGGGTTCACCCTAGTGAAAATGACCCCTAAATAGGAGCAAAGCACTTTAGTCACGCAGCCCAAGTTAATGTGGTACCTTGCTGAAGGAGGGTTTGTGGGCCCTTCCACTCTGTCAGTCCTGGCCAATTCAACTTCCCTGAAGCAGATGAGGACCCAAGTGAGGAAATTGCAGCACAAACATCTTCTGAGCCAAAAATGTTATGTGATCCCAGGAGCTGCTGGTTATGCCTGGTTAGAGGACAGATTGTGCCCAGCCTGGAACACTGTGGAGGCATCCATCAGCAAGGATGTAAGTCATGCCTGGGCAATAAAATGCAAACAAAGTGAGACTGCTGAACTAGAAACGCTCAGTGTCATGCAATAGGGCCTGTGCCGGTGCTGGCAGCCAGGAGGACTTAGGGTAACTCTACTTGTGGTGGTGACATGGGATCCCAAAGAGAGCACGCCCAGCACCTCAGAAAGTTATAGTTTCCTGTGAGCTGGGCAGCAGCTAATGATTCTCTTAGATCTTTGGATGAAGCCTTTGGAAGAAGTGCTTCTTTTGAGGGCCCAGACTAGAGAAAAGACTTTCACAGCACTCAGAAAACCAGTCCCTACATGCAGGGAGAGTAGCAGATGGTCATCAAATCCCTCTGAGGTGTAGTGAGAGGCTGGGCAAGCATACACAGGATTGGTGCCACATGGTGGACACGCACTGCAGACCCCCAAAGAGCTACACTACCAAAAGGACATGACTGTGCTGGGAGAGTCCTGCTTTTTTCACTTCCAGAAGACACCTCTTTGGCAACTGCAAAGCACACTCTGCTTTTGCAGGCTAGAGCAGGTGGCTGCTGTCTCTAGGTACCACTATGTTCACCTCAGCGGATGACAGCTGCGATGATGCTGGCCTGTGACCAATCCCAAACCCTTTGTGCTCACAGTGTGTGTCTCCTTCACAATCATACCCTGCTCTTCTTTCGTTTGAAGCAAATGAGTCCTTATGCCATGACTTCAGATTCTACAGTGTGTCTATACATCAGTCATGTCTAGATCCTGATGTGGTGTAGCTCCAGAAAGATTCATCTTAGTGGGACTGGAGGGGTAAACAAGAGGGTCTTGTCCCAGGGAGGATGCCTGGGTGTGAGAAAACTCCCGTTTCCCTGAGGCACACTGACTTTGAACACCACAGGATCTGAACTGGCAAAGACCTCAACGCAGTATCAGCCCCCCTGCTCCCTCTTGCAGAGGACCCGGGGCTCAGGGGTATGAACCACATGGGCCAGACCTTCACCCTCTCCTTCACAGCATCTTCTCTGCTTGGGTAGGCAGTGCAATAGCAGGGAAGCACTGAGTGACAACATCTACTGCTGCGATTGCTGTCCATATGGTTATGGGTTTTGTATATGCTGGTGGAAAAGCCAAAATCTGCACTGGTAGTGAAATCTGTGAGGTTTTATGGAAAATCAGACAACTATGGCCCTGTCATCTATGTCAGAGCTGGAGGTGTCTTGTAATTTTCTAGAGTTTCCCCTGAGATTCCCCCCACATCCTTCTTACTCCCCTACCATCTCCTTCCCATACAATATGTGCCTCAGCTACTCATGCCTTGAGTGGCAAAATTAAATTCTGCCTTTGTAGCTGGGAAACATCAAGCTTTGCCCAGACCTGTGCCTGTCCAGTGCCCACACAGGCTGCAATGCTTGGAAAAGCCCCAGGCTGAAGCACTTGGCTCAGACTTGTTCTCCTGGCTTTGTTCGCCATCACTCCCCATCATGCCAAGTGTGGACATTGTGGTTGGTGTGGCAGAGCCACAGCCCTGGCCTGAACTCTTTGCTATCAACAAGATGCCCTTTATGAAATAATTTCTGCCAGGGTCATTGAATGAGAAGTGTTTTGCCTTGTTTTATCTCAGTCAGATGCCTCGGTGAGGTTTGCTCCAGCAGGCCCGGTGTCTCATCCAGAAGCCAGAGGCTCTCAGAAGTGGCTTTTCTGAAATTACTCTGCTTGTGACTCACAAACGTGTGTCTTGCTTTCAGATGAGACAGAGAGATAGAGGAAGGATGGGTTAAATAGGCAGACTGGTACAAGTTTCATTCCAGGCTCTGTAAACTGCTTTAGCTACATTAGAGGTGTTGTTGGTGGGCTTTAGATGAGAAATTCCTGCCCGCTCTTTCCCTCTGAGCAGAAATTGAGGATTTCACTTCCTCACCAGGACCAAAGCACAGTGCAAGGAAGGGGAAATGACTCCTCATGCTTGTGTGCTGTGGGGGCCTGAGAAGCAGCACGGCCATGGGAAGTGTATAGGGCTCCATCACCAGGGCTCCTGGGTTTGCCTGGGAAACCTTCATCAAAATCTCTTGCATTTCCCACCAGCCTTCCCACATGCCTGAGATCTGGAGGAGGAAACTCTACCTAATGTAAGCAGCCATAGGGAGAAGTAAGGAAGGAGCAAGCAACAACTTCATGTGTCCCATGTCCCTTCATGCTGGATACCTGCTTCACACATGGCTGGTGAAAAACTCCCAGGAAATTATTTCAGAATATGCACAAGGTTAAAAGAGAGTTGTTTTCCTGCTGGCTACAAGAGAGCCAAAAGTACAGCTACACACCTGGCTGCAATCGTTTAATTATTGGAAAACTGAATTTTTGGAAATTTGAATTTTTGAAAATTTGAAATTGAAAAATTGAAATTGAAAAATTGAAATTGAAAAATTGAAATTTTCCTGGATGCATCTAGACATAATGGCTGTATTTGCTAGTGAGGCTTCTGATACAGTGACAAGAAAAGCTCCTAAGATATTTGTGGTGTTTTCACCTCTGGAATTGGTTTATCTGGTGTTAATGAAAATCTAGGCTATATTTACAAGTTCCCTTCATTGCCAGTTGGAATTGTTTTCCATAGATTCCAGGTCATGGGGAAAGGTCCAGAGTCATGAATACAGCATTTCCTCTCTGGGAGTTGGACCCGTGTACCCTAAGTATGTGCATATACCCTCACACAAGCTAACACATCCCTTCTTGTTTATCTAGTTCAGCCTCTTGTGAAATACTTCTACCAGATTCTGTGCATTTTCAGCCCAATTGCTCTGAATTTAATTACCCAATCTTGCTAAAACTGTTTAAATGCAATTAGCTAATGCAATTATCCAATAATAGAATAAGTCCAAAAATTAAAAGCAGCAGAAAGAAAAAAGAGGGGAGCACAAAAGAAAACAGACGTATTTGCATCAGATTTTTTAAAATTAATTTTCCTGTTTGACAGTATGGAGGGAACAGCAGTCTGCAGCTAGAAAAAGATTGGTTTCAAAATGGGGAAAAAACAACCTCACCTTATCACTAGAATTCATTCTTTGAAAAGAGTTTCCTGTCTGAAAATGCTAATGCAGGGAAGATTTTGTGCCATTTTCCCTGAGGTTCTCTTCAGACCCCTGGAGATATGAGAGACAACGTTGCCTTGTTCCACATGAGCAGGAACAACAGTGGTCAATGTGAATCAAAATGCATCCAGAACCTGCCGGAGCTGGCTGGTGATGCTCTCCTGTGAAAGGTGCTGAATTCTGGGGGAACCATTTGTGGATGAAGTGGGAACTTTGCTCCAAATGCGCGGACAAATCCTGAGTCACGCACTGCAGCAGCATCTCAAAAGTTTGCATTCCTCTTCACCCAAAATGGTCCTTCCAAGGACATCATATGGTCACTGACTCAGCCTTCCCTGAGAGGCCTGAGGCTGAGGGTTACTGATCAGCTCAGTCCCTGTCTTTGCTGATTCCTCACCATTTTCTGCACCATGTGAACAACCACATTAAACATCCAGACACCAAATGAACAAAGCTCTAGCAACTCAGTAATGGAGGTTATAAACCAGATTAACAAGTCAAGACTTAATCCTATGTATTCATTTTTCATTCTTCATTTCACTAATTAAGAAACTTGGGCCATAAATTAGTATGATTAAAGCAAATTAAGCAGTGTAGAGTACACCCTCAACTGTACAGCTCACGTAACTCTGCAGATCATAGGTTGCTCCATCTGTACTTGTTTGCTTAGCCCACTCTGGACAAAGTCCTAGTAGATTTTAAGCATTTAATTGTCAACTCTTCTTTTTTTACGGTTCACTACTTGCAAGCCCACAGATTGGACAGACATATAGAGACAAAGGGCCAAATCCTGCCCCATCCTGTCCCACTGGCAATGAACTGAATCAACAAGACAGGCGACTGTGCTGCCGAGGGTGGGACACAGCGGTTCCTGGCCGCTCATGCTGCACTTTGGATTGAGCAGAAGTCAGAGGAAGCGGTGTTTTACCATGGAGTAATTTTCTATCTCCTACCTACCTTGCAAGACCCACCAAAGTGACCTTCTGTCCCCATTAGCTTTCCCTTTTCAGCTCAGGCTGGATCTCAGAATTTTTCCTGAGCACTTTCTCTGTTTCCAGCTGGGAGCAAGGGGTGGCCAGTCTGTCATCACAGGACTCACAGTGATAATTCATTCTTGTGCACATCCTGGGGAACCCTTGTTGCTCCCCGGTCTTTCTGCTCAGTACCAGATCAATTCGGGACCAAATACCACCCAACCACCACTTGCATAAATGTGCTGCAGCACTGGGGATATCTGGACCCTTCCTGGCAGTGAACACTGTCTCCTGGAGAAGAAATTATAAGAACACCATAATTTAATTCTGGGGAGCTAGACCAGAGATATCAAAGTGACTTGTACTCCCATCTCAGCCACTCATCTCCAGGTTACACTGGGGTGAAAATGCCAGGTGAGGCTTTTGCAGGCAGATCTCTGACCCTTCATTAGTTGAACTCAGCTGAACATGTCCCTTCCTGCCTTTTTAGGAGCTGCAACCCCTGCAAAGGTAAGCCAGGATTTGGGATGGATGCAGGGAAGGAAGGGCAAACCTCCAAAGAGCAGTATTTTTCTGAGCCCCAAGGGTGTAGGTGAAGCATCTGCTGGTTTGAAGTAGATATTGTTACTGGAATTTGGGATGCCTTTTGGATTAAGCATCATGCAGCACTCACAAGGCTCCACTTAGCTGACACGTCTGAGCTCTGCCTGAAAATGTGATCTCTCTGTTATTACTCCTAAAGCTGTCTTTGCCTCTCCTTCTTTCTTTTCTGATTCTTTTCATCCTGGCCAGTTGTAACATGCACCTCCCTGTTATGTTCTTCATATGTGCTGCTCTGTTTGTACTTGAAGTAAGTAATACTCCGTGCTCTTTTCTCCCCCTTTCCCAGCACTGGCCCTTTCCCCAAATTCCTGGTGCGGGCAGCTTGTTTTCTATGGGTTTGCTTCAGCTGGGTTTGGTTATTAAATGTTCTTCCTTCTTTCCAGAGAGATTCCTGATCCAGCCTCTGAGCTGCTTTTCCAACACATGAAGTGTTTCCATGTCCTTCCTCCACTCTAAGAAGATTTTGTTATATCCTTAAAAAGGTCGCAGTAACCTTGGACATCTCTATTCCTGTCCAATGTTTTAAGGACACAAGGTTTAGTTAAGGGAACTGTGTGTGGGCATAATTGCTGATCCTCTCAGAACTTGAACTCATCAACCAAATTTAATGAATGCACAGAGGGTCAGAGGGCTCAAAGACTTCAGGTTATGAAAAGTCTCCTTAATATGTCTGAGTGAGCACAAAAGGAAGGTGCTCTGTGTTGCCTAACCAAAAAGCAGAATTAACACTGATTTTTGGGCTAAAAACTCAAAAATATGATCAAAGGGTTCCAGTACCAAAGGAAAGTTAAAAGCATGTACTTATTTTTCTTTCAAACCTCATGCTTTCGAAACCATAAAGTTTCATGCTTTTGCTGGGACCTGATTCATGACTTTTAAACCTTTGGGTATGGAAGTGGTCATGTTGGAGTCTCCTTGAAGCCAGGAGTTAATAGTTAGTTAATAGACCATCTCAACCCCTGGAGGGTAGAGCCTCACCTCCTTCTTCCTGCTGGTTCCCTGCCATGCCATTCCTAGAGGAAAACAATGCTCCCAGCCTGGAGCTGTGCTATTGCGTCTGAATATGTGATACAGGTGCCAGAGGGGATGGCATGGGACAAAGCAGAGAAAGAGCTGGAAGTAGTGGGTAATGGGCATGTCTCTTTACCTTCCTGTGCCTCCACTTCTCTACTCATCCCACAGAAACCCTTGATGGGCTGGGGGTTTCCCTGATGTGTCTGTACAGCTCCTACTCCTACAGGGTTCCCACCCAGTGTACAAGGAAGGATTGCACCAGGTCCTAAAACAAAATAGTTGGGCACAGCAATCTCATGGGATCAGTTTCACCTTAGAGAGTAAAGGGGACAGCCTGTCTTGTAGGAGTCGTTCTGGGGCTTTGCTCCTTGGATGGGGTCCCCTTGGCTAGGTTTTGTCTCACAGGCACTCATCCCAAACAACACCAGAGATAAAAAGCTAAGGTGGGATAAGAGAAAGAAATGGAAAAGCAGGCAGGAAAGGAAGGGAGAAACTGGGACACAGAAAGCAGGAGACAGCTCTCAGGGTTGCCAGAACAGGTAGTTGCTGGTTCTGGGGCAAGATATTCCTACTATAAGGCTTCCTGGCCCCAGCTTCTTGTGAACACAGCCCCTGCACAAGCAGCCAGGCTGGAAAGGATCAGCACTTCTCCCTGCTGAGGAGCATGGCTGAGAACAGCCACATTTGCTACCTACAGTTCCCACACGAAAAACCCCTCAGCTGTAACCCAGCTTCTGCCTCCATGCAGACAGCTATTTACAGGATTTCAATGGGTACGGCTGAAGCAGCTCCATGTCCAGAGCTGCCAAAGGAAGGAGACAGGGGTCTTTGCAAAGGGCTTTAATAATCTCTCTGTTACTCTGGCTGGCAGTTTTCGGCATGCATCCCACATTCTTCAGCAGCCCTTTCCTTAGCAATGAATAGGCTTTTAGCACACTCTCATAATGGTTTCTTTTCCTGTGGCACTCAGAAAAAACTTTCAGTCTGCTCCAGCAGCCCACTCTGCTGCTTCTCCTTATCCACCAGAAAGATGTGGTGGCTCTGCTCAGTATGTCTATCCTCTGTTGTCAATAGAAGAAAGGTGGCGTGTGAGCAAGGGGTGGAGGGTGGCTTTGCCTCTCTTCACTTTTCGCAAAGCTCCTTTGCAAGCTGGGGGTAACAAGGCTGAGTTAGGATCTCTTCATCCACCCTCAAGAAACACATGCGTCCCACAGATCAGCAGCCTCAGAGCAGGATCAGAGGCTTCACCCTGGGACTGACTCCTCGCTCTGTGGCTGCACGGTGCCAGTGGTGAATTGCACTCCCTGATGCAGGAGGTCCTAGCTCTGACCTCAGGCAGGTGGAAAGTTCATACTCCTCCTGCCTTGTTTTTCTCATCTTAATTCCCAGCTGGGCTATTACTCCAAAAGTTGCAGTAACAGGACTGTTACATAGCCACAGTGGTGTGTACTCTACTCTGCACAGGTGTGTTGTTTGTTTTGTTTCACCTGGTTTTGATAATGATGCTGTTTCATTAGGCAGCTAAAATTGCTTCAGTTCAGGCAAGTAAAAGGGCCTTTGGAGCTCCCAGCAGGTATCTCACACAGCCTACACTAGCCTAGGCAGCTTTGAAAATTGTACAGTAGATAAAGTAAGCTCAGATTCTCAAAGGCTTTAAGATCACTGAGAACTAAAAACCCCAGAAAAACATCAGGTACCTATGTACTTCCCTAGGTGCAGCTAAAAAAATGTGTCTGAAACTGTAGACTTCAGCAGCAAAAAGCTCATTTTCCATGACACAAACGTTGGGAGGAAAGGGAGTGAGTAGCAATGCCACACCTTGCTATGACTTTGAAGACTTTGGGGTTATTTCCATGCTAACTTGCAGGCTCATCACACGTTTCTGTGTTTCTCCTTTCTTTTGAGTATGCATTTACCATTTTCCTTAGATATATGTGACTGCCCTGTATTTCCACATATTTCAGGAGTAAAGAGAAAATCTGCATCAGCCCTTTCTCCCATATCAGAAGTATTTAGTGAATCACACGGAGAGTTGGGACAACAGTAAACATATAATTTTTAGCCAGGTAAATTGGCACATGCACTGGGAGATGTGTCTCTACTTGACTCCATCCACCCATCCCTCATTAATAGGCCTTAATTCCAACATGCAATTCCACTGAATATTTTGCTGAAGGGTGGAAATCTCACAGAAGTGTATTTGTGTGAGTCTCACAAAAGTAGGCAGGTTGGCTGAAGAGAAACCTCTGCTGAGGAGCTGCCTGAGATTACCCCTGAGCAGAAATTCAAGGACTGACAGCCTCAGAGACCTACAGCCTTATTAGATTCATGAGCCTAATAACATCTCCTGAGCCAGCATGCCTTTCCTCATGAAGGAGGGAATTGCACTTGGTGGCTGAACAGCAGCTTTGGAGGACAGAGGCAAAAGGCTGTAACACCTTCTTAAATCTGTATCTCACAGACTGTAGCAAACATGATTTTCAGTGGATGCAGTCCTGGTAGCTACCTGTCTCCACCAGGAGAAGTACAGAGGGTGACAGAAACATGCAGTGAACTCTGCAGAAGACTAATCACTTCTCTGCAAAAGGGGTGAAAGAGTTAAAAAAAACACAGCAGATAAATGTCCAGGTGGAAAATTAATGGAAGGCTTTTAAATCAAAGGACCACCTGGAAATATGTGAGTTGCAGACTGTTGGATACGTGGAAGGTATTCTCTGAAAATATCACATTCTTGCTTTGCTTACCCTTATGTTCTTTTCCAGTTACTTCTCAGAGATGTGTTTGGTCCCCACTTTGGCTCCCACAGCTCCTTGGTGTGACCACTGTCACATCCTGCAGCAAGCTGGGGGCATGGGGACACAGCCCTACAGCGGGCAAAGGGCAGCTGCCTGGTCCCCTATGTTCCTTGGCAGAAACTTTGTCATTCCTGTTCGCTGTCATCCCAGTTTACTGTCACCCCTAATCAGGGATACAGTATTCATTGTCATACCGTAATCAGGGATAAAATATGTAGGGATAGAGATTCCCCTTGTTGCTTCTAGCCACTGAATCACAATCAACATTCAGAAATTGCTCACACTTCCCCCCCCCACCCCATGCAGCTTTTTATAGCATATTCCATACAACTGATGTAAATCAATGCACACTCTGCTTGTGTGTGGATCCTTGAATGCCAGGCAAGTCCTCAGATGTCCAATCTACCCGCCTCCTGCCAGTGACAGGGCACTTTATCAACCCACTACCATGGGAGAAATCAGCAGGCACTTGGAGCATTTTCAAGCTCTTCATTCAAGCATGCTTCCCATGGCTGAGACGCTCCAGTCGCTTCCCTCGCTTCTTCGGTAGCAAAGCTTCACTGCAACGGGAGATCACACAGCTTGTTTTCAGATCAGCCCAGCTTGTTTTGAAAAGCCTGACCCTGAATTTCCCCCACCAGCTAGAGGTTGTCACATATCCAAGATCTTGAATATCTGTGCTTGTTCTTGCCCTTTTTTCCTACCTTCCCCTACTTTTCCTTGCTTTAAACTCAGGGAGGGCTTATAAAGGAGAAAATTCTGCTGTTCTTGGAGGGTGATTGGTTTTTCTTTATGTTTTTATATTATGATGGTTTTGAAAAAGGGAACGGCACACACAGTTTAAAAATTACTCCTGTCTCAGTATAAATTTGTTTCCAGATCCATCAAAAGATCCTTAGAGTAAACAAGGTATATGTGTGTGGGTATTATTCTATATTCATCTTCTTTCTGGTAAAACTGCATGTACTTTTGAAGGATAAAGTTAAATATTTACCCTAAGTCAACCATGCCTGTCTGCAGAGTTTATATTTTGTCGGCGTTTGGGCAAGCAAGTGGTATTTGCAAAATTCCTTGCCTGCTTCTGCTATTAAAAAATGCATTTACAGATGACTTTTTTTTTTCCTACTCAGAATATTTTTGATCAGGTGTGAGCACTTACCCAGGTTGGAGAAATGCTGAATCAACATGTGACACAGTGATAGGATTGTGTTTGGGATTGTATTATTTCAGTTGGTGGCCAGGAACCTAAATGAAGTAGGACCAGAGCAACATTATTTGGCTCTGTCATCACAGGAGGCCAGGAGGTTTCTTTCTGTGGTTTCAGATGTCTTGAAATCTGGCTCATTCTTGTAAATCCAGGTAACTATGCATGGGTGGCTGGTCCTGCATCCAGCTTGCAATGAGCAGGCCAGGGACACTGGGAAGAGCTGAGGAACACATCTCATGTTCCTCCCAGATGCAGGCAAAAAGGATTTCTGCAACAGGGCTGGAGTCTGTTCAAATTGCTTTGCATCCTGGCCCAACAAAGTCTTCTTGCCAAACTAAAGTCTGCATACCAAGAAAGTGCTCTAAGTCTTCCTGGCTCAGCTCACGTGCTGTGGCTCTTCATTTTGCTCAGGATTTCATTTTGCTCAGTAGAAAACAAGATCTCTCCCATATGCTCTTCATGAATCCTCCTCAGAAAAAGGCCACACTATAACACAGCCCCTCAGGACATTGCAGGCTACCCGGCACATCTCTGTTGGGATATTTGGGAGCACCTTTCTTCAAGCTTCTCTTGAAAAACATGACTATAAAATGCAACTCCTTTCTGCCCTCTTCCCTTTTATCTTGTTCCCTCCTCCCCAGCATGCCTTTGAGGCATCAGTCTTCAAACTACTTCAAATCAAAGCAGTTGCAGGACATGAATGATGGATGACTTATCTTGAAGCCTGATGATTTTTCTATTGGGTCTCCCAAGAATAGAGAGCAAACAGCAGCCAGACATAAAGAAAAAGCTGCAGACAACCTTGCCAGTCTTAGGAAGAGGGAAATAGCAGCAGGAAGATGGTGGGAAGTGGAGCTGGCACAATGACTGCTGTCTGCACTCCTGCTGCTATGCAGATTTGCAGGAAATGTGGCCTGAGGGCTACTCTAACCTGTGCCAAGTGCTGAGACTTGTATGTATCAGATGTGAGACTCAGGGAGCTACACACAGCTCTCTGAAGGCCTTCCTCTCCTCCCCTAGCAAAGAAATTAAAATCTGATTTCTTTCAGTCTTTGAGTTGACTTTCTACAGGTGTGGAAAATAATCACCTCTGTTTTCAAGGGGCATTAAAATCCTACATTTCCAGGAGGCAACAGCTAGATTACATAGATGCTATTGTAAGCATCCATCTGCACTGATGTGCAGATGAAACATAGAAAGGAAGGACCTAGTTCCCTTACAGCCATTAAGATTTTTTCATTCCTTCTACTGAGGCTGGAATTTCAAATACCTACCATCAAAAACTGGTATTAAGTTGAATCTGACTAGAAACCAGCATGACATCTTCCTTCCTGGGCCAGTGGTGAAAACTATATTGGCTGTTTTTTCACTGAAAGCAAGAGAATTTTTTAAAAATTTATTTAAAAGTAACTTGATTTTTGTTTTGTTGCCTGTTCATGATCCCTTTGCTGATTTCTGGAGGAAGCACCCTAGCCCTATGCAGGTGAAATCCACTTAAGGCAAAAAAAGAATCTTCAATTTCCAATAGGGAAAGTCAAACCCCCTAATTTAGAAGCACCAGCGGGGTGGACGTTGGAAACATGCAGACTCACTCACTGGAAAGCTCCCAAGATCTACAAGCGCTGAAATGAAAACATGACACAATGGATCAGTCAACGATTACTACTGAATAAGCCAACAGGCTTCAGGGTTAATCACTGCAGCCATCCATGAATTCTCACAGGGTGGAAAAATAGTTAGCTTTGGCTAGAACACCTTTGGGACCATGTCCATTTGTATGGTGAGAGGTTCACGTGCTCTGTCTTCTTCTTGTTGGCAAAAGCATTGTTACCTGGAGATATGTCAAGAAAGGAAGGATAATTGTTTGGATCAGTATTTGAATCAAAAAATCAAGAGGGGGTTAAAAAAGGAAGGGGAAATTGGGGGGAATTCTCATGGTGACATTGGCCAGGAAGTTTGACACCAGCATCCCTATGTCAAAGTGTAGTTGGCTATCACCAAGCAATCTCAGCTTGAATTAAAGTGCTTCCACTGTGATCTGTAGTTCTGGAGGTGTGTGTTCCTGTAGGTCACATGGATGTTCTCATGGCACTGCTCTGAGCAAGGTCAGTCCCACAAGGACATGGGGGGATACTCACAGAGAGAAGGTGTCTACTGTCATATGGTGGAAAAGGTTCTGTGTTGGTTCTTGCATACATGTGCCACTATCAATGAGTTTTCTGATTAAATACATTATTCTTGTCCACACTTGCCTGAATTTCTCTGCTTGCTTTCAGTTTGTACAAGGGAACAGCATTTATGAGTGTTGTTTGGTTTTAGAATATTTTCTCAACTGAAACAAGATTTCCATATTTTTATATTTATTTTGTAATTTTCTGTTGTAGTTTATTTCTGCTTTTCTCTTCCCCTTTTCATGGGTAAATGGAAAGAAAAAAGGGTGAAATCAGGAAAGAATGGCAGGGGAAAATGCAAGGAAAAAATGAAGTATGACATTTTCACAAGGAATGCTCTGAAAATATTAATTAAAAACCATTTTAGAAATGCTTCTGATGAGAAAGAAACAATTACGCTGGACAGCAGCTTGTTTATTGTTCACAAACCTTTCTGCAGAAAAAAAATCAAACCCAATTTTAAAATATCTACCTAATTTTTTGTTCTTTTTGAGGTTTGTAGAATTGAATGTCTTGTAAAAGTGTTTGCAGACACTTGCTTTCCCATTTAGTCTCTGTTTCCTATCTCTCCTGATTTGATGGGACATTGATTCACAGACTTCCACAAACCAAGTGTTACTCAAAGGGAAAGTTATTAGGGAAAAAATACAAAATCAATAAGAATGTCCTTGTATTGTGAGTCTAATTTCAGTACAAGAGAGAATTTTCCTCAAGCTCTGAAGTGACTGGTGGTGGACACAACTGCTTGTCAGTGGTGTTTTTAACTATTTACATACAGGCAACTCACAGGAGCTCCACCTATGGTATAGTGATCTTCAGGTCTATCCATGAGATTAGAAAACAGAAAAGTCTTAATAAATTGGTATTATTATCCCATCACACCCCGTCAGTCTCTTTAATTAGCACAGTCTACTTGAAAAGCAGATGTGTGGCTGGTTGTTTTCACAGCATGTTTTCTGCTAGGCTGTGCTTTGCTGATGTCAAGGGAATGAACTGAAATTGAGCCTCTGACTGAGTCCAAACACCAGCTGGAGCTCCTGGAAGTGCCCTGTGAGCAAACATGACAGTAGTGTACCCATGAGGCTCTTGTGGGTTTGAAAGCCCCAAGTGCCCTTTATCAGCCCCGTGTACTGTCACAGACATCATCTGCTCCTCTGACAGTGCGGTGAGACATGGGTTTCCTCAAGGAAGGGTGCTCAGAGTCCCTGTGTCCACATCACTCAGCCCCTGATGAACTCATGGACCTGCTGAATGGCTTTGACCGCATGGACAAAGGGCACAAACACAACCTGTCCTGGTGCAGAGGATGGCTCCTGCCTCCATGAGAGGTGCTGGAAAGGCGAGTGGGACACTGAGGGCACATGTGAACCCCACTGATGGGGACAATGTGTGAGTCGCAAAAGACATTGACAGGGTCTCTGAATGGACATGTGAGCTATGGGTGCACTGGGGGGGATGTATGCAAACCAGGGGGACACTGAGGGGGATGTGTGTGTCACGGGCACATTAAGGGGACATGATTGAACCACATCGACATAGAGCGGGACATGTGCTGGCTGTAGGGACACTGAGGGGAGACGTGTGACCTATGGGGACACTACGGCGGTGTGTATGAACAATGGGGATACTGAAGGGGGACAATGGAGGAACAAGCGTGAACCACAAGGACAGGAAGGTGGACGCTGTGGCTTCTTAGCTCTGAAGCTAACAAGCTTATTAGCCACCAGATGAAGGTGGACTCGTTAGCTCTGTGACATCGATGGGGACGTGTATAAACCGCGGGGAGACAAGCGTGATCTCGGGGACACCGCGGGGACACTGAAGGGGAATTCAGGCCACAGAGGAGCCTCACACCATCGCTGTCCGGGCCCAGGCCGCGGGGGCAGCGCGGGCCCCGAAGGCGACGGCGCGAAGCCAAGCCGGGCCCGGCGAGAGGGCCAGGGGCGGTGCGGAGACACCGCGCTCCCTCCCCAGGGCGGGGCCGGCACCGCTCCAGGGCTTGGGCGGGGCGGGGCCGCCGCTCAGTTCGTTCCTAGAGCGCCGCACAGTAGCGGCACACGCGGAGCCGCTGTTCGGCGCAGCATGGAGGAGGCGGCATCGGCAGCGGGTGAGAGCAAGGCGGGCCATGGCCGGAACGGCCACGCGGAGGGCCCGGCGGAGGAGGAGCAGCGGGGCGGCGGGGCCCGGCTGCGGGGCTGCCGCGGGTTCCTGCGGCGCAACGCGCTGGTGCTGCTGACGGTGTCGGGGGTGGTGGCCGGCGTGGCGCTGGGGGCCGCCGTGCGCGGCGCGGCGCTGGGCCCGGCGCAGGTCGCCTACCTGGCCTTCCCCGGGGAGCTGCTGCTGCGGATGCTGCGCATGGTGATCCTGCCGCTCGTGGTCTGCAGCCTGGTGTCGGGCGCCGCCAGCCTGGACACCCGCTCGCTCGGCCGCCTGGGTGGCATCGCGATCGCCTATTTCCTGGGCACCACGCTGCTCGCCTCCGGCCTCGCTGTCGCCCTCGGCTTCATCGTCCGCCCCGGCGCCGGTGCCTCCGCGCTCAACACCCAGCTGGGGCTGTCGGACGCGCTGCCCACGACGAGCAAGGAGACCGTGGACTCCTTCCTCGACCTCGTCAGGTGAGGCCGCCCTGCTCCCCTCCTTCCCCCTCCCTCCCGCTTCTGGAGGATGATGACAGACCCAGCAGTGTTGCATGCTGCAGCCGGAGCCGAGGAGCCCTCCTCCTCCTCCTCAACCTCTTTCATCTTCTTCCTGCACCTTCCCCTCATTTTTCTCCTTCTCCTCAACCTCCTTCTTTATCTCCTTCATCTCACCATCCTCCTCATCCTAATCCTGGCTTCTCCAAGAAGCACGGCTCCCTGCCCAACTACCCGCAGCCCGGTCAGGTGTGGGACTTCATGATGCTCTGCTTCTCTCCGTTTTGTTTTTTACTTTGCCTGGGTGGCTGCAAGGATGAGTCGAGGCTTGCTCAGAGTTCTAGGTGCCTAGGCCCGTTGGTGGTTCTGCCTGGAGGGAGAGCGGCTGGGTGCTGGCTACAGGGCAGACTTTGCCTGGCACCTTCCCCTGCCCTTCTACCTGTTGTTGCCTGTCTCCTCCGGGCAGGGCCGGGCAGCTCTTCTCATCCCTCACACAACCTTTTTCTTTAATTCTCCAGCACTTTACCCAGTCTCCTCACCCAAATACCTACCTGCCTCTTAGAGTGCCCTCCCATAAACGTGGACATGGAAACGCAGCACTGTAATTCCATGGGGGACATACCCTAAACATCGTGCAGTGTGAGGATGCTCTGTAGGTTCATGAGCTTCCCCTCCTACCTTTGTATCTTGCGAAGACAAGACTTGCATTCCCCAAATCTATCTGGAAACAAGGCTTCCACTTCTAATCAGATGATAATTTTTTGGTGTATCTTTACTCCTCCTTGCAGAGTTGCAAACTTCACCTTTTTGTTTTTCTCAAAGCGTATGTCTTGTTGAGATCTGTCTGGCTTTTAAAAACGATAGGAGTATATAGACCAATGAAGTAGGCATCCAGATGGTGCTTTGACTATTGGGCTTCCAACTGTATTTCCTTGTGCTTTGCACCCAGGTACAAACACAAGAAAAAGGGAGGTGACCTGTGTCACAGCGAGGTGGCTGGAAAGTCGAGCTTAGTGGATGTCCTGGTAATTGCAAAGCTGAGTGGTTTGTTTTTTGGGGTTTCTTTTGGGTTTTTTTTTTTTTTTTAATTTTGATTGTTTGCTTTGATTTTATGAGTCCACTTTTTCAGCTGAGATATGTTTTTGCTCTGTCTGGACAAGTGAATGCAGCAACAAAGATAAAAAGACTTTTTTAAAAAAAAAAAAAAAAACACCCCCAAACCCAGAACTGTATTTACAAATTCAGGTTGATGTCCTTTTCTCCCTCTGAGACAAGTATGTTCCCTTTGGATAGAAAGTAAGTCTGGTTTGTTCCATTGGCAGCCATGTAGTCAGTGTCCTCAGCTCACCTCCCCCTCTTTTAAGAACCAGCAATTAAGGACCTTTCTTAAGGACCAGCAATTCCTGACAGCATGTTAAGAAGGAATAGCAGGACAATGGGAGTAAGTAGTCTGGCTATGGTGGTGATATGTTGCTGAATGGAGGTGAAGGAAAATTGCCAAAAAACGGAGTAGGCACACCTGGGAGAGTTGGGAAGATGCCTGTAGTGGTGGCTACCCCAGTGCATCCTGGCATGGCTTCTGTACCTGGTGTTACATCCTTGTGTCACCGAGTGGGATGGAGTTGAGGAGCAGGCCAGGAATGTTCCAATGAGCTTCAGGCTGTAGGTAATATCTAAAGTTCAAAGAATGCAGCTGCTTTTTGGTCCGGTCTGTGCAAGCAGGTGTGGAGCTCATCTTCAAAGGGATTATGATGGCGATGGGATTGAGTCCCTAATTCTAAAGTAGGGCTCATGATGATGAGACTTGGGTAAAGCATGGGGGTTGCAGAGGAATATCCTTGTAGGAGATGAGGGGATAGGATCTTCCCCTAGTGCCCTAGTGCATGTATGAGGGGCTGTCAATACAGCTTTTTCTTGGAATCCCAGGGCAGGGCTGTTGAAGCCACACTGTTGAGAAGTCAAGTTGTTACAGCAGTAACAGTGAAATCCAGTCCAGAAAAGTTGTGTTTGGACACAGCCATCACTAAAACTTTCAGTCTTAGCACAAATCCTTGACAGACTGAGGGAGAGAATATATTATTTTCAGGAAATAAGATCTCTCTCTCTCTCTGCCATGTAATGTTGTTTTTCAGACTGTTCTTGAAAATGTAGCACTGAACTGGGTCCCTGCTGTGATGGAACTTAGTAGAGTAACCTCATCTTGAGATAACAAAGCCTGGAGGGTTGAAATGATTGCTTTTTGTGTGGGTGGGTCTTGCAGCATCCTGTTCTTTGCTTCTCCTTATATTTTGTTTGCCCATTAAACTTTGTATTAGATGCAGGAAAACTTCTGTTTTCAGTTGTGGCACAAGACTGAGTATGTCCTTCAAGGCTTCACTGCCGCTTGGTTTCAGAGGAAAGGTAAAATTGAGTTGCAAATGGGTAACCTGAGTCCCCCTATAGTACTGAAAACCAATGTAAAACATGACCCAAGGAAGGAACAGTGAAGAGAAAATCACAGCTGTGTGTCACTATTTGGTTCTGCAGATCACTTCTGCCTTTGGGAAGTGTATTCCGTAATGATCAAAGATCTTGCTTTTCATTGTTGCCATGATGTCTGAAGGCTAGCTTAGTTCTTGGTTTTTCTTCTTAAAATCTAAGTCTTCCCCACAATCACGTATCTAGGCATGGAAAAACGACCTCTGGAAAAAAGATTTATCTTGTGCTTTGGTATCAAATGAATGGTGACTCCTGGTGAACCCAAAGGCTGTCTCTGTTGTATTTTGTCCAGGTCTGATTTATCTGGCTGGAGGTGCTAGAGCACCCTCCTGGTTTCCCTTCTGGCAAGTGCTGGAGGCAAGCAAGCCTTGAGCATGTCTACTCAGGGCTTAGGCACACTGTCCTCTGCCCCAGAACATGGGGTGGGGACAGCAGAGCTTGTTTCTGTGCCCTGCAGCAGGAATGCTGATGGCTTATCTAGGCTCAGGTCTGTCATGTGGGCAGCTCCTTGGAGCTCCCTGAAGAGGAGCGTAGCCAAAGGCAGTGATCATGGGAGAGGATCCAGCAAGAGTCCACAAGGCTGATTGCTTTAAAAAAAGCACCCAGAAAGTGGGGTGTTCCCTGGACTCAAGGCAGGATCTTGGAATTCCTCAAATCTGTCAGCAGAACATGAGAGGAGTGAAAGGAAATTTTAGAATTTCTGTGTTTTCCCCTTACTCAGTTTATTTGGTGGAGTAGACAAAGCAACAGAGTAAGAGTTTGTGAGCTTGATTGTGAAGTGGTTGGCAGCTGGAGGAAGGGGCTGGCTGGGATGTGGTGGGCTCTGGGACTCAGCCCCCACCTGAGAAGGTGACACTGTAGAGAGTCTGCTTGTGCCCTGCATGTAACCAGGGAGAGGGAGTCCCAAGGATGGGACTTCAACCACCTGCTCACACAGCCCACCTGCAGCTTGTTGGAAAGCAGTTGGAACAGCAGGATGAAGTGTTTTGCAAGACTCTATTGATCTGTTAGCGCTTTTGGTGGGCAATTGTCACGACTGAATGTTTCAATAAGGTCAGAGTTTTGTTCTAGCTCTAATATATATTTGTTGATTCAACAAAATTGAACAGTTTCACAGGAACCTATTGATCCAGTCAAAATTTCCATCAGTGGGTGATTGTGGCATTTCACTTGAGTGAGGTCAATGTTTTGCTGTCATTTTATACAAAGAACTTAAGTAGAAAATCTCACTCATCAAAAAAGGAACATTTCAATAGAGTATTTTACTTTTTTTTTTGATGTGGAAAAAGAGATCTGAAACAGGCTTTCTTTGCCCAATTTTGGGATGAAAACATGTTTTGCAACTGTGGAATTTACTTTGGAGAAGGGAATTCTGTTTTTAATCCAACCCTAGCTGTAACAGTCTGGGAAGGGAAGGAGGTAATCCCTTTTTTTTTTCTTCTTATTTTTTATAGGAATGCACAGAGGTCCACACATCTGCCCCAAGCAGTAAGGTCAGGGTTTCCCAGTTTGCCAGGCAAATCTCTTTAAATTTTATTGCTTCTCAATGCCTTCTCTGTCTACCTGTCAGATGTTGCAAGCTGAGCTGCCAAAGGGAGCACCCACAGCAAGCTCATGCCTTTGCTCTGAGTGTCTTCAGAGCTGTAGGGAAGACAGACATGAGCACAGGGAGAAGCATCAGTCGTGTTTTGCTGGCTGGGCTGCAGAGCAGGTGGCCAGAGTGGGCCACTCAGGCAGTGACCCTCTCCTGGGCACCAGTTGCTCCAGTAGCACTTGTATCCTTTATGGCCTTGGTCTTTCCAGCGAGTCACCAAAAACCAGCAACCATGAAGGCCATGTCTGCAATCTCAGTGTGGAAAGACAGTAAAATGTGACTGTTAGAAGAGGAGGGGAAGATACCACCTTTGAATTCATAAATAGAATTAAAAGCGTCCAGGCAATGGCTGCAGTTACATCAAGAGACAGGCTGACCTCTGGGTTTGAAGCTGATGGCTAGTTCTTAAATTGAAGGTAACTGTCCTGCTTTGCTTGTGTCACTTTCTGAGTCTGGAATCTCTCTCAAAGTACAGGATTGCTGATGGAGTTCTGTTGGAAGAACTCAGTATTTTCATTCATGTGCCTGTGTTCTCTGGCAGGATTTTTTTTTAAATTAAGCCTCTGAACACTTCTGCTCCTTTCATTTGTTCATTATATTTATTGCCTTTTACTACTGACTCCCCCCAGTTACATGTTTTATTTTCCAAGCATCAGAAATACAAACTGGACCATTAAGGCAAAAAAGTATGAAATATCTGCTATAAGTAAACACATTTTAAAGTTTCTCTGTGTTAAAACAAATGTACACACAAATAAGAGTATATAGAGGGCATGTGTTGTGCATCCACATATCAAAAAGCAGACGAGGAAAATTGCTGTGTGATATTGAATTAAAATCTTGGGACAGAAGGAAAAATGAAGGTACTGGTGGAATTTGAGCTGGGCTCTGGCATTTTCCCACAGATGGAAATAAAGTTGCTGCAAGAGGACTTGTACCATTGGGAAAAAGCCTGAAAACTGGAGATAACCAACACAGAATATTTTTTTGTAGACTTCCTCAAAAAAGTATGTTTTTCAACAGCAAGGTTTTTGGTCTCAGAAGTGGAACCTTTTTGTAAGAAGCAATGTGAGAGGAATGCATGCTATTTTAGGGTTTCGTTCCATGTGCCTGGATTTCCCTTCACGCTTTTGCTGCCAGAGCAAAGTTGTTTGCAGAGCTCTAGCAACGAAATAATTTAGAAACAGTTGTTAATGATAATAATCTCTTGCACATACAATGGAGGAGTTCCTGTGTAATCCTCATCCCACTGGTGGAAAGATACAGGGTAAAGAAGAGAGCAATTAAAATGGAGAAGGAGGAGAGTTACAGCCCCCGTTTGCCAGCTCCAGGTTCCCTTATTTGTCTGGGATTCCTAGGAATGGATGTTGCAGCTAAACTAAGGTTTCTATTACAGCAGAAATACAGTGGGATCTTCCTGGGGAGTAATGGTCTGTTTTTGACTGGTAGGAGCAGCTTTTCAGCTGAAGAAAGGTGCATTTATCCACCTGTGCATGGGAAGATGGTGTGATGAGCACAGTATTCAAGCAGGAAGTACATACTCTAATACCCACCCTCAGTGCTGCTACTTTCTTGTTCCTGTTTTAAGAGGATCTGAGAGGGGTGCTTTCTCATTCTGTGTTGTGCAGTTACATGGAGGTTTCCTGGCTCAGCCCAGCTGTTGCTTCAGCCCCAGGACACAGCTGTCCCCCTTGGCAGCTGTCTGATGGATTTCTGATATGGCTTTTTTTGGAGCTGTGTACGCAACTTGCAGCAGGCAGAGAGGCTTTGCTGCCTGGTGCTTGGTGAGGGGAGTAAAGTCTCTCTGCCACTTACTTCACTTTTATGGCACAGAGGAGTTGGGGTCTGTGTGTGTGTAGTGAGGTAATAGTGGAGCACCTGCAGTACAGGCAGTACATCTGTCCCCCTGCTGTGGTGTGTTATTGCCCTCATTCATGCCACATGCAGTGGGTTTTGTCTCCCTGTATTTGGGGCCAAGGCTGTCTGATCCCACAGTGCTGTGCCGGGCTCCTTATCACCCAGTCCCAGGGTCTGGCCAGCGCGGTGTTCTTGAGATAATTCACATCTGCTCAGAAAGGCAACCATGTTCTCTGGCGCAGGGCATGGGGATGGGGCTGTCAGAAATAGTCAACAATCCTGCCATCAGAAACAGTCAACAATCCAGCCATACTACCACATTGATTTCCCTAAACTCTATGTTCACATTTGCTACAGGCTTTCAAAGCACAAAAATCTTCTAAACCTTTGGTCCTCACAGCAAAACCAACTGGCAGACACCCAGATTTCATTTGCATGCCCAATTACCCAGCTCATCAGCTTTCCTGTTTGTTAGTTCACCCTCACAGAAAGGATGTCCACACTTCCCCATTGAGCTCCTCTGCTCACAGGGACAGAGCTGTGTCTGTGCTTCTGTTGGGTGAGCTTCACCTCACCAGGCATGAGGAGCAAACCCTGCAGGCACAAGTCCATGATGGGCCCAGGCAGGTCACCAGCCAACTTTTATCTTTCCCCGAAACACGCAGCATCTTGCCCCATTTTTCAGGCACTGCAGTGGTGTTCTTGCACAAATCCGTGCAAAGGTACGAACTTGATGTAACCCGCCTGTAATTAAAGATGAATTGAATTCACATGCTGACTGATTTTAGGTGAGCAATGAGTATAGTCTGTGCAGATCTCATGCCTCTAAGATAAGTAATTTATTTGTAGATTGCTTTTTGTATGGCCTGACATGTTTTGTTCTTAAGTTTTGGGAGTTGAAACAGAGTAGCAAAACATTTTATGTGGTTTTAGTATTTTGCAGTCAGGTGTACTTAAAAATTGGATTGAACGGAACATATGAACAGAGCTCCTCCTGAGCTGTGTGAGATCCAAATTTTTTACTTGGCAAATTGTCAAGTCTTGTGACTGGTGCTTGAGGAATAAAGCAAAGTCTATACTGTAGGTTCTTTTTTAGCACTATTCACACTTGAAGTAAGAACCTGCCCCTTGCCTTGCTGTAACAGGGTTGCTGGCATCATTTAACTATGTGCTTAAAGTATATGCTTGGAGATAAGTTAATGTTTAGTTACTGAGGCCCATGCCTGACATACTGTGCAAATTATGGAGGGTTTGGTTTCCTGGCCACATTTAAACATTGGAGAACCATGTTGTTTAGGCTTTAGGATTGCTTCCTTTGGTTTTGTTTTCATCAGGATGGAAAAGCTGATTTAAAGAAAAAAAAAATTAATTTCTGGTTGGCTTTCAGTCTTTTTTCATCTTTGCTTCTTCAAAGTCTAGTCAGTTCTTTTTTAAAAAAAAGTAATCATCCTGCTATGAAAAGCTGAAAAGAAATATCCTTCTTTTCCCAACAGCATGAGCCCATTTGTATATGAGATATTTTACTCCTGATAAAAGCAAGTTTGCTTTTACTTTACTCAAGGTTTTTATCCACCAGAGAGTTCCAGCTGTGCAAGAACTGATGCACGTTAGCTGTTCCATTGATCTTATTTGACCAATTTTTTAGCGTCTTTGCTGAGTGTGAGCTCGCTCTCCTGCTTTCAGACAGACAGCTGTATTGTCAGCTTTTGAGGAGAAAAAGTTGGTGTTTCTTTCATGCTTGGTGGAATGTAGACTCCAGAAGACAAATTATTCTTGCAGCAGTCCTCCTAATGCACTTGTAGTGCATCAGAGAGGGAGAGAGAGGCTGAGATATATCACAGCAGACAGGTGTTTGATGAAGTTCAGTGTCCTTTACAGTTGCTGTCAAGGCTGTAGGAAAATTCCCTGTGTGGCAGGAGAACATGGCTATGCAACCAGAAAGGCCAAAGTCTTTAACTGGGCTGTATTTTAATCTCCCTCTTGCTTTCAAAGATTTGACTCTGCTGCTCCTTTTCTTGCTCTGGTTTGGATTTGCACATTCTGTGCCATTTGTGGAGTGACCACAGCCTGGTTTAATGTTTGCCTGGACAACTATGGCAAAAATAAGGAGAAGTTAGCAGGGCACAGCCTGGAGGGAGCTGCAGCTTCCCCTGAGCAGTGCAAAGAGCAAAAGATGGGGAGCAGCTATCCAGATGTTTAACGCAATTAACTGGCTCTGGGTAAGGTCTTATGTTTCCTTACCATAAGAGTTCTTGTGCCTCTGTGATGCCTTCTACTGGCAATATTTTCAGCTCATGCCTATCACGTTCCTGCCCTTGCCAATTGGGGTCCTGCCATGACCCCAGAGATAAACTCTTATTCCTATTTTCCTTTCTGACACAAAACCAGGAGTTGTCATTTATCATGGGGAGCATGTACTCTTTGCCTATAAGGAGAGTAAGGAATTATAGCATTAAAACCAACTATAAGATACCACAAGAAGCTTGAAGGAATGCCCTGCTTGGTCCAGTTCACCAGTTGAATTTCCTGTCTGCAATCCTGTATGCACATACGTTCTGGATGGTCAGAAAGAGTGTACATAACTGTATGCTGTCCTCTCTGCACTAACCTGATGCTAGATTGGCATTCCTGTGTGAAGGCATGCTGGATTCAGATGCTCCATAGGATTTGCCTGTGCTTTCCATCTGTGATGTCTAAGCCTTGCAGAGAAGTCTGGCCTGTGATACTCTGCCTGGATGATCAGGGATCCTGGCCTTGCTGTGTGAAGGGTTAAGCCATTCTCGTAAGTGGCTTTTGCTGATTGGATTGTCCTTCATGTTGATGCTGTGAGCAAAGTGTAATCACATGAGCAGTGTTAAAAACCTGCCTGACACTGGAGGCCATAAGCTGTTGCTGCACCTGGTGTGGCTGAACCAGTAGCCACTGGGCTATGGGTGTGTAACCAGCATTGTGTGTAGTTGTCTCTGGTGGCCCTGCCCAAAAGGTGAGGTGTGGCAGCAAGCATTTGTCATCTCTTTCATGTGAGCCGAGGAAGATGGCATCCGCACCTCTGGATACATAGCAAGTTCCATGCTGCTGGAGCATCTTCCATGCTACACCTCACCAGTGCCAATGTGCTTGCCTTTGAAAAAGGAATTCTGTTTCTGAGAGTAAAATATATTGGTGCATTCATATAAGAAATTCTCCATGACATATTTCATTGTCTTGTTTGTCTTTTACAGAAACCTGTTTCCTGCAAATCTTGTTGCTGCAGCTTTTGAAACGGTAAGGTCTGTGTGGACTTCGGACATGAGCTATAGTGCATAGGCTCTTTCATTGGAAGAAGACTAGAAAGATGGTGTAGAAAATACCAGAAGTTAATTTACTTATAGAAGGTAGGGTTTTTAAAAACACATGATATAGTCAGACGTACAACAAAAGCATATTCAAAGCCCATCTTTTCTACCTGCACCAAAAGTATTCTTTAAACTTTGGATGCCATGTTGGGTGGCAGTGGCAATCCTGCTTTGTGCCAGGCTGCTTACCATTTTGCAGGAGCCAGCTGAGAATGCTTTGGCTATTTAGTTTTAGAGCTGGGCTCAGAACACACAAGGCTGAAGACCTTTAGGCTCCCATTACCTGTTGTCTGATGGTTTTATTCTGTAGTTTCCATTGTATCCCTTGCTGGATTAATTACTCAGCCTGGTTTCTCTTCCAACAGAGACTCTGTGGTGATAACTGGCACCAGAACATAGTGTGGTTTAAACTGATGGGTAGGAGCTGTAGGGCTCCAAAAAGTTTTTGATTTAGTTCTCAATGCTAATTTTATATGTCAGGATAGAGAGTGTTGATAATATTGTCATGGGGCAGAGCAATTCTCTGTGATACAGGAGCAGAATAATAGCTTTTGCCTTCATGATGTTCTGTGAGTTTGCTTTTGTATCAAAACCAAGGGCAAACTCTTAAAATTAAGTTCAATTTTGCATGAGTAGATGTAGTATATATAATACACAGTACAAGTCAATATCCCATGAGTAAAAACAGAAGTAGTACAAAAATAACACACTGAGAAGGATATTTTGTGATGTCCCTAATGTCAGGTTTGTGAGCCCTCAGGGATGGAATAAAGCAGTCCTCTTTTCCTCTGTGCTGCTGTTGTGACAGGGAATTGACAAGGACAGGAGCTTTTCCTTCCCTCCTTTTATATTTAGAGAAAACAAGCCCAAGGAAGTGCCCTCCTTTTGTGAGATGTCTAGTTTGTTTATCAAAGTAAACTGTTGCCCTAGATTTTAGATATTTTGCTGACAATTTTAATGCCTGCCTCACCATTTTTGTTTGGTTGTGGTTTTTTTCTTACCTGCAGTATGTGACAGACTATAAGATGCTGCTCAGAAACACCTCTGGAAATGCCACATTGGAAAAGGTAAGGTCACTTCTTAGGTTTTTGAACAAATTGTTGTCAGTAATATTTTACTACTTCACAATTTTTAATCCTTTCCAGTAGTCTTGAGAAAGAAACAAGTACTTTTATTTGCCTGGAACTGAGACACACACAAGCTGAATGAGTATCCACAGCCACAACAGAAACCTGTGATCAAGAGGAAGGTTGAGTTCAACTGATGTGACTCTTGGCACTTTATTTTTTTATGCCATGCTTTGTTAGACCTGGTCTCACTTGTTCTAAATTTTAGTCAGTCTGCCTAATATTTCAAATAACTTTCTGTAGACTTGGAAGTAAATAGCAATCAGCCTGGCTGACTACATCCGTTAAACCTTACTCTTCATTAGGCATTTGGAGAGGATGACATTTTTTTTCCTTTATCCGAGGCTTTTTATAATAAAAAGAGATTTGTTGGGTTGACAGTTTTCTCTTGTTGCTGAAGTTTTGTTTGAAGCAGTAACAAGTGGTCTGAAGGAGTAAAAATGACAGACAGAACATTACAAATAAGTTACTGTTGCAATGGTGTGAAAAAGGGAACTGTTGTGTAGGTATAGACAAAGTTAGAGTCTATCTTCCACATGTAGATGGTAGGACTTCCAGAGGGGCTCTGTATCACACTGAGTGTCACTTCTCTTGCAGATAGGGTTATCAAATGTGTTTATTATTGGCCAGAGCCAACATGTTGCAGGCCCAGCAATAATTACTGTTGTCTTACAAACAGCATGCTGTGAAACAGACCCAGCATCCCAGCCTGCAGGGTGTCACCTTGCTCCAAATAAAGTGTCTCATGTGCTGGCGTGGGGTTTTTGGGAGACTGGTCTGAGAAATTGCTCTCAAGGTGATTTCCTCGGTCTCATTCTAGCTGTCTGAGCTCAGTATCAGATGTTGGGTTACTATGTTTTTAATATGATTTGAATTCTCCTAGGGCAAGAGACTTGTAGTGTTTGTGTTTGTCATGGAAGGGCTCAGCTGGGGTTTGCCCACCAGTTTGTAAAACCATCAAGGAAAAAGCAGTATATGCTAGCCCAGAGGGACTCTGGAGCTTATTCCTGAGCACAGGAAGCATTGGCTTCATTACCTTCTCCTCCCCATGCGTGGTGTGTGAGCAGATGATGCAGAACAGTGTTTGTGAGCTCTGCTTCCAGCCCTGGGCTGAACTTTGTCTAGCCCTGGAGACAGGGTGACAGGTGACTGGGATGACACATAAACTGAGCAGAGACAAAGCTGTGCCTCGCCTGAGAGCCTGGCATCACAGGCTGAGCAGTTCCTGGGGAAGGAGGCAGCTCCCCCTGCCCGTGCCTTTTGGATCACATTAGCCTGGATCCGCAGTCACCCCGTGTGACAGGGATACAGTTGGTGGCTGCGGAATCCCAAAAGAGCACTTTCTCTCTCTGTGCCTTGTGTCCTCAGGCAGGGCATGCTCCTGCAGCTTCATGCTGCTGAAACACGTCCAATATGAAAGGCTATAGCAGCGTGCACTTAGATTTGTGTGTTTGTGGCAGAGTGCAGAGTTATTTGCCATTTAAGCAAGGCTAAGTGAAAGTGTAAATCTTCTGTTTATCTTCACTGTCAGGTTTGATACGAGCTCTGTAGCAGCCAAGCACGGATTGAGGCTAACCATATCCATTGGACAGAGTGCTGGCTGTCAAGTATTTTTTTAATGCTTGTCAATACCATCACTTTTCTGTAAGAGATAAGAATGCATCTTTTGGCTCTTTGAAATGCAACGTTATTATTTTAATTTTTCCTCTTTTTTTTCTGCTTATCACTCTACTGATGTAACATCAGAAAAAATATTCTGAATATGCCACTGGTGTCTGTTTTTGCCAACAGTTGTGATGATGTAAAGGTTATTTCTGCTATTACTTTTCCAAAACCTTTTTTAAGTTGTTGGAGCAAAACCAGAGTGAACTTTAATTCCAGAAGACGCCCTACTGTTTCTAGGGAAGAACAGACCAAATAAAAAGAAAGCATCATCTCAGTTTTATTAGCTCAGTTTCAGTACGGACCATAGTGTTTATGGATAGATGAGAGTTAAGTTTGGAAAGAAGAGTATAATTTTTGGATATCATAGTGATAGAAGTTTGGTTCCAGGGGCATAAGATCATACTCTAATCTACTTTTTTCTTTCATCAGCAGAATATTTGAGTGAAGAGGAAAAATATTTTCCTTCAATTTCTCATGGGAGTAATGTAGAGAAAAATTTTCCATTTATTATATTTTCCCCCTACTGGTTAATAGGCCCTGTCTTCTCTGTCTGATGAAAGGAATAGTGGGACACGTAGTTGTTTGCTCAGCCCTGTCCTTTTTTCTGTTTCACATGCTCACCTCATGTTTACCCAGCTTTTATGGCTACATCCTCTCTGTCTCTTTGGCAGCAAGACTTCCTGGGGCACAGACTATCTCACTTTACCATCTGCAGCACAGGGAGCCTGAGGGGGCTCAGTTCCTCTTTGGAAAGGAGTAAAAATACACAAACCAGTGGTTGCTCTTCTTCCTCACACCACATGGCTGCATTTTCTTTTCAGCCACCTACTATTGGGACTGTTGGATATCAGCAGTTGTTTCCTTGATAAGCCTTGTGTTTCAAGAGCTGAAGAACAATGTATCTTCAGAGAGATTCACGGACCAGAAGAGCTCCACGAATCTTCCTAAGAGAATGCATGATCTGGCAAACAATAATGTGTCCCATAGTTTGTCTAGGAACAAAGTTCTCATTAAAGCTGTTTTTGTTTGGTGTCCACAATGCTGCTTGGTTTGGCTGCCCCTTTGGAGTGATGCACTCTGCTGTGAGAGTACAAAAAGGCTGTTCAGCATCTGCCAGTTTTAGAGGCTGGGATTGTGAAGATCTTCCGCTGAAAATTTTCTGCTGGACTCATTCCAAATTGTATCACAATGAGGTGGAATTCCCTGAATGCTGCAGGTTGTCCTCTGGATTTGCAGGGAGAAGTTTCTTGCAATAAGTTACTGCTCTAGGCAAGTGGTGCATCTTCTGCCTATATCTGCAGTGTTGGGAGGTGATGGTGAATGTGTGTTGTAAAGAAATCGATGAGAGAGAGAGATTAGGGGAGAGCAAGACCTGAAAGTGGGGACAGGATGGCAGTGAATGGAGGGAGACGGCTTACATGCTCTTGGCAGTGGTGCACACAGTCACCAAGAGATTAGAGGGTCCCCAGATTACAACATCTGGGCTTGGAGTGCTGCAGAATGTGAGCTCTTTGAGAACAGCAGCAGCAGTTACCACAGTGCTGGGAGCCAGGTGGACCTCTCCAAGGGTGGAAGAAGACCCTGTTCTGTCATTCTGGAGAGTACGGAGTTTTTCTCCCAGCAACATCCAGGTCAGAATGCTGGGCTCTTACAGCATTGAAACACTGAATTTCTGTTTCATAAAAGTTTTATACGATTTTTTTTTTTTTTTCAGAATGGGAACCAAACAAAAAAAAGTATACACTGGTTTTAGGACTTTTTTGAATGGTTTGGGCCCATTATGGTAAAATTCTGTTCCAGATAAACCTTTTATGGTATCAAATGAACCCAGTATAAAATGACATATATTATAAAATAACATCCCATGTACAAGATGGTTTGTTTAATTAATAGGAGGATATAATTTGTTTTGTCTTTTCTAACCACAGAAGAGTTTAGAGCTTTCAGTCAGAAAAAAACAGAATAGAGCCAAAGCTATCCAGACAGTGTATGTGACAGCATGTTTCTTCAGACATCTCTGGATATATACTGTGCTTCATGCTTAATATCTGTCCATGTTCTCAGTACTTCCAATCAGGAATCAAATAAATAGTGGCAGCTTAGCCCTGAACAAGCAACTACCATAAAAATTGCAGATTTCATATCTAATTATTTTTTACCTAGTGAATAAAAAAAGCCAGCACCTTCACTGTTTATAAACACTTAACAGCAATTTAACCGTCCTGCTTTTGTGTTTAATTTACATTTTATTTCCTTCCCTGTAGGACTTTGTTTCTACCTGCCATTGAGAGACAATCGAGTTTAGCAGTGTACTTCCAGCAAAAACATCAATCTCAAGCAGGCTGGTTTTATCAGATTTAAGAGATCAGTATCCTGAGTTCTGTAGTCAATATTAATTTCAAACTTTTAACTCAGAATGTATTTTCCTTTCTTAGTGTTGAGCAAGTGTCCACTTAAACTAGCCAAAAAGGCCAAAACTTGTATACGAACTTCATCTGTTATAAAGCTCTTCCAAATAAAACAACAATTTGACATGTTTGTACTGCCAAGTTGGAGAGAAAAAAAATCCAGTTGGTCAAAACAATTATATTTTTATGCAGCCACAAGAGCATTCATTCAGTTCATATGATATTACATTGCCAAAGAGAGCTCTGGCTCTCTTTGAGAAGCAAACTGTGAAGGACTAACAGAGCAGACCTGTGTGTAGACTAGTTTTTGTCAACAGGTGGATCCTGGTTTTTGTCGTCTTGCTTTTTTCCGAGGCAGTGGCAGATTTCTGAGAAGGGCAACAGGTATCTCTCTTCTGTTCTCTATCTCCCACAAATGACATGGACAGATGAAGGAGTAGGATGCCACAGTTTGCTGCCTTTCTCTACCTTTCTCCTCTCTTTCTGCTGCGTAACATTGGTTGTTTTCTCACAGTTTTCACCTTGGTATCATCATTGCATTGAAGTCCTGAGTAAACTGGGGGGCACACAGGGAGGTACTAGCAGGCCCTTTCTTTTTCCCATGAATCTATAACTAGGATCTGTGAGCTCTTGACTAGGGGAGGTTTGTACCTGAACTGCATCCAGATTTGATTCCTTTCAACAAAATAGGTTCTGATTGTTGATTTCAAATCAGACAGCAACAAAATTAGGTGAGCCTTTTGTTAGGTTTTGTCCTATTCTCACATGTAACTAGCCTTCTTTTTGTGTCTCTGCAGATCCCTGTTGGTACTGAGGTCAAAGGGATGAACATCCTGGGACTGGTGATGTTTGCTCTGGTTTTAGGAGTGGCACTGAAAAAGCTTGGCCCGGAGGGGGAAGATCTGATTCGCTTCTTTAACTCATTCAATGAGGCAACAATGGTCCTGGTTACCTGGATTATGTGGTAAGTGTGTGGCTGCAGATACATCTGCACTGCACTGTTATGCTCAGATCAGCAAACTCACATTTCATCTCTCTGTCCAGCTTTTTCCTGTGAGATCCCTCATCACAGCAAAAGTGAATATTGTGATGTCACACGATGGGGTCTTTTCTCTTTGCTTGTGACCTGTAATGAGACAGTCACTCGTAACTTAAGGTATCAGGCTTGGAGAACTTCAAAGAGTTGCCTATAAATCCTCTCCAGGACTCCTTGATTATTTAGTGGAAAGAAAACTCAGTAGTTCTTAAAGCTGCTTTTTTTTTCCTCTTTCCTATTAATGAGCAAATACATTATTTCACTTAATTCCTTGGAGTCTGGAAAAGTTTATGGGCTATATAGTGCTCTGATCAGTCCCACAAAGATTTTGATGCCAAAAAAAGTTTGTTAGTTAGGAACTAGAGCACACTGAACTTTCTCATTAGGCAAGAAACCAGCGTTGGAGGAAGCAGGCACCTCTAGAGAGGGGTTCAGGCCACCTAAGCTGGGGTAGGAGCAGCCTCCTGGCTGGGTTTTCCATCAGATGGGCTGAACCTGGGCCTCAGAGCAGTATCATGGCTGTCCTTGGGTAGCTGTATGGAGTTAGGCTGCTCCTGTGAAACCAGCAGTACTAATACCTCACATACAAGATTTAAAATAATCACAAAGATAGCTAGCAAACAAATTAACAGTGAGACATTTCTCACTCTCTTTCCAAAGCTGGTAAAAAAGCTGTAAATGTACCTTAGCAGAAGTATTTTTTTCTTCCTTCATTCTGCATTTTTCATTCCTACTGTTTTCTTCTCCCTAAGAAGTTAGAAGCGTTTTAACAAAACACCTGATTTTACACAGACAGATCTGTGTTAGTTGCTATCATAAGGGATTAAAAAAATTCAGTCTCCAAGCAGCTTAAGTTTTTTTGCTCTTGAGTGTAATTCCCTGGACACTGAATACTGATAAGAGGCAGTTCATGTATTCAGCTTATTACAGTGCTAGCACTTCAAGCCAATCAGTTGGTATGTAATCCTTTATTTTGTGGATTATGGGGACCACTGCTGACCCTTAACAGTGAAGCCCTTACTTGTTCTCTTTCCTTCCTTAAGGCTCTTGTATTTATTCAAAATCTGTCAAGCTGCATGTGCTTCCCAAGGGATACTTTGGAATGGTGAAATCATACTGCCAGGAGCAAAGGCATCTTGAACTCGTATCTGCTCCTGTTCCAGAGCCACTCTTGTGTTTAGCAGCACTTGGGTCTCAACTTTCAGTTCTTTCTTCTCCAGCCTTCCTCTTCAAGGGGAGGAATTCAGTGTTCATGTTTGCAGAGCTTGGGGAGGAGCTGGACTCAGCTGGATCTGGCTAGTCAGGGTCCTCAGAAATACAATTCAAAGGCAGAATTGCAGACGCTAAGTGGGGGATGTTCCACAGGTCCTCTTAAAGATTTGGCAAAGGGAGGACTCACATGAGAGGATGCTCACATGGATCTGGGATGTAGGGAGATGCTTGCTGCATGAAACAGAGGAGCTGCAGAACCACTGAGGGAGAGGCAGGCCAGGAAGAAATGAATGATCTGAGCAGCCTTAAGGCTTGTCCACCTTTCCAGACCTTTGGATGCTTAACCAAACCTGAAGTTTGCCCTGACTCCACGATTCAGCTTCTCTGAACATGGGCATTGGATTTTTTTATTCCTGAGATGTACAGGCAAATGTTGTGTAGTCACAGATTTTCCTGGGGCAAGATTTTGGGGAGCTGGCTGATCTTTTAGTATTTCCTAATCTTAGAATGAAGGGATGAAGTGTAGACACCATCAGCAGAGGTACTCAGACACAAACATTTCAGTAGAGCTTAGGGATGAGCTGGCCCTGGGCCTGCAGTGGTTCACACAGTTTGTTTAGAGCTGCTGTGCTGTTGGTACGAGGGCAGTTCAGTCTCTTCAGGGCTACTGAGACAAGAGGTGTGGCTGTGGCCTGCAGGTGGCCCTTTCCCTAGAGCAGCTCTGGGTGCTCTTGGCAAAGGAAACTTAAAACAAATGCTGACGTGGCATGTTTCTAGATAGGAGGCATGGATATGTGTGTCTGTGTTCCTGGCTGTTCTCTGGAAGCCTGATCATTTAACTTAGTCCTTTTTAGGCAAATAGCAGAGTTAATTGCTGTCTTTGGCTTATGCTTCAGCAGCCTTTAGCTGAGCCCTTTGGTATGTACACTGCTTTTTCTTAACCTCCATAGACTTGGCACCCAGTGTGTCTGTAATTTTAATGACCTGACTCTCCTGGGAGTTTCTGCATGTATAAGACCCAGCTCTTTGACCCCTCTTTCCAGTAATGTGATGCTGCTCCCTTCCCCTCCCCAGTGGTGTCTTGCCCTGGTAGGTCCTGGCAACATTTCTGTTTCCCACTCACCTTCCTTTTGGCAGACCTTTTAAAATTTGACTGCTTACCATCCACCAAACAATTTGCTTAACCTGATTGTGTGCTGGATAAAGAACCACCCACCAGTAGGAGCAGCAGATTCATTAGCAGAATGTTATCTCCAGGACAGAAAATGTCGTGTTTTCCAAGGCTTTTTGTTCATACTTAATGACAGCCAATATTGCATTTACACAGGTATGTACCTATTGGCATTATGTTCCTTGTTGGGAGCAAGATTGTCGAAATGGAAGATATTGTGCTTCTGGTCACCAGTCTGGGAAAATACATCTTTGCCTCTATCCTGGGCCACATCATCCACGGAGGAATCATTTTGCCACTTATTTATTTTGCAGCCACACGGCAAAATCCATATCGTTTTCTCTTAGGACTTATCACACCATTTGCCACTGCCTTTGCCACTTGCTCCAGGTGGGTTTCTGTGCCACTTCCGGGACTGTTGCCTGGTTGTTTGTCACCTAGCTGTACGCAGTTTGATACTGGCTGTAGCCATTTTTAGGTGTAGGTGTGAATATTGTTCCTGAGACTGCAGAAGGGGTCTTCTGAGCATAAAGAGTCTCACTGCTGTTGTCAGCTTGCCACACAGCACATGCTGATTATCAGCTGTTGAAAAGAATTCCTCAAAATATTGGGGCTGTAGCATGATGCTGAGTTAGAAATATCTTGGGGGGGGAAAAAAATAAAATTGTCTTTAAATGATCCTCCCAGCTGTCTTTTCAATTTTAAGTGAAGTGACGGTCAGTAGTGAGTGACTTTGTTCTCAGAAGTTTACTTTTTAAGTTCAGAAGGATCTGGAACAAATTTAGACTAATCTTGTAGGAGCAAAGCAGACTTGGTTGCTAGTGTAAAGGCATTTAACGTTATTTATTTCAAAGATCTGGCCTGATCAGCTTTTATTTGTCATAACCAAATGATTGAGCATGTCACTTACACTTTTCTCAAGTATAAACACTTGATCAAATAACATATTTATATAAAATCATTTCAGGTCATCCCCAAAAGCAGTTGCATGGAGCTGAGGTGCTATTTATAAACTCTCCTCCTGCATAGTAGGAGGGGGTTTATGTATAAAACCATATAATTTGTAAAGCAAGAAGTAAATCCAAGAGTGATGTTTTAATTTTAATTATTTTTCTGTTCATTTGAGAAGGTACTAATAACAGCATTAACAGAGATTGCTTTTGCATCTGTTGTGCTTATGTTGTCATAAATTAATACAATGGTTTGTTGGAAGGAACTTTAAAGATCATCTAGTTCCAACCTCCCCTGCTATATTTGCATCTGTTACTGTATGTTTGTAGTTCGAGACTTGTTCATTCTACAGACATGTAATGCTGCATACTCTGTTAAGTCATGAGTTCTTGCTTCTAGGAGATTGAAGTCCTTATCAGCTTCCTGGATGAAAAGCAGATTGTTAAACACCTCTGCTCAAAACTCAAGGGGGGTCTGTCATTGTCCTCATGACAGAGGGGGACTATAAAATGGCACTGTTGTCTTGACAGTCCTGTCTGCAGCATATAAGAAACATGAAAGCCATGACATAGTGATAGGGCATTCAGAGCACCCTGGTGGTCTGTGTTTCATTCTCCCTGTTCTGTTTCCAGCTCAGCCACACTCCCGTCCATGATCAAGTGTATTGAGGAGAACAACAAAGTTGACAAGCGGATCAGCAGGTTTATCCTTCCCATTGGGGCCACTGTAAACATGGATGGAGCAGCTATTTTCCAGTGCATGGCAGCTGTGTTCATTGCTCAGCTGAACAATGTCGACCTCAACCCTGGGCAGATCTTCACAATTCTGTAAGTTGCTTGCAACCACATCCTTCTGGCCCCCAGAAAAAATCAGGCTGTGGTCTCTCTGTTAATAACTAACAGTTAGCATTCCACATCTCTGACCTAAAGCTTGCAAACTGCTATGTAACATAATTATAGGATGATTAAAGGATGGAGTCTTTAAACCTTTACAAGATTCTTGATTTAATAAAAGGTGGAACCTGGAAGGGGTAATTGAATTCTGAAACAGTCTTTGAGCTGTTTAAATTGAGCACATGAAATTCCTCTCCTTCCTTAAGCGTGTCACTCCTCTATCCTCCGGTCACTGTTAGGCTGGGTAATTGAGGCATTCTGCACTGCCCAGAAAGCAGCCCCTGATTCCCCCTCTGGTTGTCAGATTCTGCCAGCTCCTTCGTTCCTTATGCATCTATTTCATACTAAGGACTTTGTTCCTGCTTACATCTGTCTTTCCTACATTAGTGGCTTTCCTCAACAGATCTCCTGCTGTTCCCCTCCTAACTGCTTTGCTCTGCTGTCCTTTCCACCATCTCAGTCTTACCTCCTTCTCTAAGACTCTCTCCACTCTATGGCTGGAATATCCTGTGATGTCCCATATCCCATGAAGTGTCATTATCTTCATTTCTCTCCTCAAAATCCCTTAAATGAGGATACTACAAGCAGTTCTGGCTCCTCACTGGGCCCAGCAGCCACACCTGCACCCACCAGATGCCTCCTAGAGCTGGTTCCTTGCATTTTTTTACCCTTCCTGGCTACTAGGTTTTATTTCCTTCTTGATTGTATTTCCCAGTATGTTGTTCGTCTGTTTAAGGGAGGGCTGGGGCATTGTTTTTTTATTTGGTGAGTAGCCAAATTGGCTTTTCAGGTACTCTCATTGAATCAGGTGAGAAGACAGGTCTGAGGATGATGCAGTAATAGCCCAAGGAGAGCTCAGTTGCATACATCTGTACCCAAAAAGGTGTGTTGAGAACATGTGCTGCAGGTTTCCAGTTCCTGATTCAGGGTCTGTGTTGGAATGCACACGAGACAGAGACTTTGTACGTGTGGGGTCAGGAGGTGTAAGTCACTCAGCAAGCTGGAGCTGGGAATGTTAGTAAGGCAGCAGGATACAGTTGTGTTGGTTGTTTCTTATCCTGAAAAGGCAGTCCTGGTGTCCAACCCATAGCCATTGCCACAGATCCCTGCTGAGCCCCTGTCCTCTGTACCTGTTCCTTTAGATCAGCAGGCAGGAAGGGGTTTGCCCGGGAAGCAAATGCTCCATGTGTCCCATGCTGGAGCATTTATTTACAATTCCCTTAGCAGGGAAGCATGTGACAGAGTGCAGCAGAGGGGAGCTGGGAGCCTCTCTAACCAGGCTTGGACATTGATTTGCAGTGTGACGGCCACGGCGTCCAGCGTGGGAGCAGCTGGAGTCCCTGCCGGAGGCGTCCTCACCATCGCCATCATCCTGGAGGCCATCGGGCTGCCCACCAACGACCTGTCCCTCATACTGGCCGTGGACTGGATTGTGTGAGTACTGCAGGCTCATATACCTGCCTGCAAGGCATAGAAACATGGAATTACAGAATGGCTAAGGCTGGAAAAAAATGTTCAAATTGTCAAGGCCAGCCATCAGCGTAGCACCACCACCATGCCCACCATTAAGCCATGTCATGGGGACTCCATCACTTCCCTAGGCACTCTGTTCAAATGATTTATAACTCTTTCCATGGAAAAGTTTCATAATACCTAATATAAACCTCCCCTGGTGCAATTCAAGGCCATTTCCCCTCATCCTGTCACTTGTTATGTGGGAGAAGCATGTGACATCCACCTCACTACAACATCCTCGTAGCATGTTTAGCTGGAAATGTGGTCAGAGTACAGAATAAAACGCAGTAGAAAATAAGACTCTATAAGATGTCTGCCTACAGGACAGGTAACTTGTGATGGGGAATGGAGAAGGTGGTGCCTTCCCAGTTAAAGCAGTCAGTATGCTAAAATCCTTCTTCAGCTTTTTTTATTCAGCCTTTTTAGAAATGTATTTCTTCTTGGCTTCAATTCCAATCAGACTGTTATTAAAAGTCCATTTAGAAGGTGTTGATATTGCTGAAAATTAATTGGACACTAGAAGGGCAGGGGATGACAAAGGAAATTGAGTCTGAACATCAGTTGTGGAAAACTTCCTTGGTCACATGTGGGAAGCAGTTTCTCATATGTCAGCTATTGTTTGAACTTTTTTTATCATTTCAAGACTGATCAAAATCAGAGAGATGCTGTCCATTGGCAGGACAGGGACACAGAGAACTTGTGACACTTGACACTGCTGTGGGCAGTGTCATGGCTGGAACACACTGCTGAGCAGTGTTTAGTAGACAGTATTATCAACCTTCCTTTCCATCTTCTGGAAAAGAAGTAAGAGGTCAGTATGGGTCAAGTGATCTGAATCCCACTTAGGTAATTTGTTTTCATTGGTGGCAGTTCCTGGTTTAGACTGCACATAATGCCTCAGCATTGCTTTTTGGAAACACCAAGCTCTCTGTATAGATTGAGCATTCCCACAGCAGATGTGGAAATTAGGATGCCTGAGGACACCCTTGAAATTCAGAGGCTGGAGAAGATGGCAGCTATATTATCTTCCCTTCCCACACAGGATGTGTCTGTAGAGCATAATCATGTTTTTACAGCTTCCTTAGGGTCATCACATTCTTTCTTGCTGCAACCTCTTGGGGGTCAGCCACCTGTAAAGGACACAAGAGACAGGCAAAGCAGTGACTAACCCTTTTTATCCTGTCTTCCTAAGGAAGTGCAGTAGTGGCTGGGCATTCCACACCTATACTTGCAAGCAGTTGAAGGCAAGAGTGAAAAATTGCCCTTCCTTTCACTCTGGACTGCTCTCAGCCTGTGTTGTGCTGGTTACCTTCCTTTTAAAATAGGTAGCATCCCTCTGTGATCAACAGTGTCCTAGTCAAGGAGCTCAGCCTTGTGGTAACAAAAGGGGGAAGGAGAGAGGAAGGAGTCCCATATCTTGCTTTAATTCCAGCTGTTTAGTTACCAGAGAGGACCACAACTACAAGTTGAGCCTCTGTTAAAGTTAGGCTGCAGAATGGCTAGCAAGTTTCAAAAGCCACATGAAAACATTGTTTATCTTTATGACCCATAAATCTTTCCCATTACACCCTGGCACACTAGTTTTGTGTTGTAGGGCCAAAAATTAGAGCAGGTGCGACAGGCAGCAAATGCAGAGAGCACAAGTAGTTCTGCCCACTTTTGGAAGGATCCCTTAAGTCGGTGCTTGTATTAAGATACCAGTCACAGTACTTAAAAAAGAGGGATGGGTGCTCTGAGTTACTTTCTGGATAAGCCTGAAGTAAGTTTCTGCATGAAAAATGCTGGCCTGGGGAAAGGGAAGAGGAAGGAGGTGACCTGTGAAGAGCAGGATGCCTACTATTGCTGTAACCCACAGAGAGACCAGAAGCTGCTGACAGTATCAGTTTGACTGACCTTAAACCTGCTCCGGCACACATTTTTAGTTCTGAAATAGCAATGATACTTCTGTGGAAAACACGTGTGATAACTACATCTCTCTTGTCTAGCTCCACTGATGTTAGTGGTTCAGCAGGAGTGAATCAGCTCCCCTTATTGTGTTGTAACTCTCTTAAAACTGAAAGCCTGCTGCTTTGGTTTTTGTTTCCCTTCACCAGGGACCGAACCACCACAGTTGTGAATGTGGAAGGGGATGCCCTGGGAGCGGGCATCCTTAATTACCTGAATGAAAAAGACAAGAAAGAGAGAGAGCAGGAGCTAAAGGAAGTCACCGTAGAAGCAGTTGCTAACAGCAAGTCTGAAGCGGAAACATCTCCTTTGGTAACCCACAAAAACCCAGTCTCCAACACAAGCAGCACAGCAGACCCTGAATCCAAGGAATCAGTATTGTGAACTCGAGGCTGCTCATCGAGACCAGTCCTAGAGGTGGCCCAGGGACTTGTCAGCGCACCCAGACATTTGCAGTGCAACCAGGGGCTGGATGGCTCTTGGAAGTGCTCATTTCCAGTCTGTTTTAAAATATGCTGGCCTGGGGAAGGGGAGGGAGGTGGGGTGGGCAGAGAAGGGGTGTTGAGAAGAAACACTCGCTTTATAATAGTATTTTGATAGTTTATATGTGTGCATGTGTACATGTTGCGCATGCACACTTGTGTACATGTATGTGAGAACTGCCATTGAGGCTTCTGGTGTAACAAGACTTCCATTAGTGAAGGCTCAGATGGGTTGAAGATAGGGAGGTAGACAAACCCCAGTATGTACTTATTGTAGGGAAACATTTTTGCTGCTGTTTGAATGGAGAAGCAGTCTAGAAACTCCAGAGTGGGTGAAAATGTTGCTTAAATTGGTTTTCTAGCCTGGAAACATTTACCCACCATTACAGCCATGATATGAAGCAACATTTTTCTCCCACTCCCCTTCCTCTCATGTTCTCCAATCCATTAAAAATATTGAATACATCCTTAAAACTAGCTGGTTTCTAATTTTTTTTTGTTTTGTTTTGTTTCGTGCCTAAATTAATAGCTTATAGGGACTTATTTAATTCTCCCACTGCATTGCAGCTTATAGTAGTTTTCCTGCCTTTTAGTGAGTAATTCTCAAACTGTGGGACCAAACAGAGGAGATCTTCATTCAGATCAAGGATTGGTTTCCTCCTTTCTTCTAACCAAGCTGTTAAAGAAAAAAAATCCAGAGGAAGAACAAATTTTGTTAAAGCATTCCTTTGGGGCTGAAAAAAATATAGAGTCTGTTCCAGCATTAGTATATCTGAAAGAGGCTTGCTTGTAACAACATCTGTAAATCCAGAAGTCAGTTCCCTTCATGAAAACACACATGATCCTCTACTAGCACACCACATCCTGCTCATGTTTAATGGGTCCATCCAAACAACTTTAGTCATACTTGTTTCCAGCAAAATTGAATAGGGGGGGAAAAATTCTGAACACACGTCATGTGGAAACTGATGATGGGCAAGTCTGAATCTTGACTTGAAAGGGGAAGAGAAGAGGTGAGTTTATAACCCCAGTGATCTCTGTGTGGGAGATGGCTACCTGTTACTGCTAGGAGTTTGGTCCTGTCATAAATGTTGTTCTGGCAGCAGTTTACTTTTGGTAATGCTGAGTGGTGCTGGGCCAGGGTAATGTTTTAATGGTAGATGGTAACCTTTTACTTGAAGTTCAGCCAAATGCTTCTGGATTCTTACTCCTGAATTTGCATCCCAAACCTGAATGAAGTCTGGCAAACTTATTACAAAGATCCTGTTGATTTATCTTGGCTCTTTGGATGCTATGAGTTAAAAAAACATGATGACTTCATATACCAAGATTTGCCTGGACTTGTGATATTTTCCCTGGGCTACTTCAACAAGAGATTGCATGTAGTCCATCTCTACACTGTTAATTCAGCAATATGTATTCACACTTAGCTTTGATGTAAAATAATGCTAAAGTCTCCTTTTCTCTTTCTCCTCTCTTACTTCAGAGTAATCTGTCTTGGAAAGACAGCAGCACTAGGAAGAGGCAACTCCAATTCCATATCAGCAGCTGCCTTTCTTTGCAAAGCATCCCTCCCGGTGGAGGGACATGATGAATTTTGCAGAAAAACACTCAGAGTGAGATGTGGCCACCCCTGAGGGAGAGCACAGTGAGTGTGTCATGACTGGCTGGTTAATCATGTGCACTGCAGCCATGCAGACAATCCCAGTAGGAAAGGATTAGTCAGCCCACTGGGAAACTGCAGGTGGAGTTTCTTTTTAACCAGTTTATTTGTAACCATGTCCACAAAATTTGGTAATTTCTTGGCTCATCTTCAAAATGGAAGGAGACAAACAATTCTGTAGGGATGTCTTTTGCCCAGATCAACTTCGCATTTCTTCCTGTTAGAATCATCCCAACTTCTTTCAACTCAGAAAACCAAAAGCACATTTTAAAATCTCATTGAAATATCTGAATGCAACAGAACCTTAAATACTTTGATTTTAAAATAGAATATGGATGTCCCAAGGAAGCTGAAAATCCTGACTGTCCCCTATGGGCTGGGTTCTGTATTTACATTTTATCCCTCATCAGATGTTTAGCTCCTGTGCTTTTGTGAGAACCCCTGGAATACTGGGTACGGCTCTGGTGTTCCCAACATAATAAGCACATGGAGCTGTTGCAGCAGGTCCAGAGGAGGGCCACAAAGAGGATGGGAGCACGTGCCCTGCCAAAGTTGGGGCTGTTCAGCATTGCAGCCTTCCAGTATCTGAAGGGGACCTGCAGGGAAGCCAGAGAGGGGCTTTGTCAGGAACTGTAGTGGTAGGACAAGGACTAATGGATACCAACTGAATGAGATGAAGTTTGATGAGATACTGGAACAGGTTGCCCAGGGAAGTTGTGGATGCCCCAAACCTGACAGTGTTCAAAGCCAGGCTGGAAAAGGCCTGAAGTAACTTGGTCTAGTGGGAGGTGTCCCTGCACATGCCAGAGGGTTTGGGACTGGATGATCTTTAAGATCCTTTCCAACTCCTTAACATTCTGTGGTTCTGTGATGCTCTCCCTCACTGACACACATGCAGCTAGGATCAGGATGTGAGGACAGCACTAAATTGACAACTCATGAAGCATCACAGCACCATTTCAGAGACGAACACATCTCAATTTTAATTTTTTTTCACCCTGAAGCTGTTGTTGCCCACAGGTAAAAGTACTGCCCTGGGCAAACCCAAAGGCTGGGCTTCCTTGCAAGGCAGCCACCTTGTCATTGCCCTATGATCCTTCTTACCTTTGGTGCTGCAGCTGTAGTGTGCCTCATCCTTGTAGCTGTGGCACATTGTTCTTGACAGGGCATCCCAGGAAATGGAAAATTAAAGCAAATATCCCAGTATCAGTATTTTCCAAAAGTAATGCAGAAGCTTAGACTCCTCCCCAGCTGTCGATTGCCATGTTTTGCGAATGTCTAGTCCCGTGTAAAGCTTGTTAGAACAGTTGGATTTAAGGTCAAATCATTCTCAGAGCAGGAATGTAATCAAGGAAATCTGACATTCCTTCTCTTGGAAACAGATACTATAGGACTTATATGAACCATGAATATTCAGCTCTTAACCTGCCAGAAGTCTGTAGTCTTACAGAAGACCTACTTTAGACTTAAAAATGCCCCAGTTCTTTTGTTTGTGCAGAACAAGAGGGATCTATGGAAGCAGGAGTGCTGGGTAACTACTGCTTGTCAGAAGATCATCTTGGTCATTTTATCATGTGTGTTAGAATTTACATTTCTTGTTTTTCTGTCATGTTCCCATTCCTCATGATAGCTGTGATGCATTCTAGAACTCTCTACCTGGATTGGTTTCTTAAGGTAGGAATATGAATGATCCAGTATTGCACCCTCTGAGACTGTAAAAAAATGTGAGATGTTCCAACAACTGCCACTCTAATGATGTGGGTCCTAGTGGCAAGCCTGATAAGATGGATTTGCCTTTTGCTCTAAGTGGCAAGAGCCTTCAGGTAAGGGCACTGGGAGAAGAATGAAAGGGCAGTTGAGGGATGTGTATTTGAGATGCTGTTCTTCACCTTCAGTGTAATGTGTTACACTTGGAGCTTCCTGTTCTGGGAGGGTGTGAGCTGAGAAGGTGCTCAGGAGCCTTGCATGTGCAGCCAGAGGTACCAGTTCTGCTTTGCTCTCACCCAGGCACTCCACAAATCTGGTGCCAGTGTGGTACTTAACTCCAATGCCTCTTCAGTGGACATATATTTCTGTCCTCCTGACTGTAAATTGGAAACCTTTATTCAGTTGCATTTTTTTAAAGAGGAAATAAATTCCATGTAGAAAACACTACTTTCTATTTGATTTTAGGATTTTTTTATTGTTTTGTTGGGTTTTTTTCTGGAAGGTACAAGTTCTCTCAACTCATGTTCTACCCTCTAGTACAGGAATTGCTTTTTGAGTGACTCAGTGGATTCTGTGATTCTATGAAATATTGAAGAGTCTGCAAGGCTTTTTTCAGTGAAACTTCTTCGACCATTTTGCACCATCTTTTATTTCTTCTCTAGGATTGACTTTTCACTCCGTGCTTTATTTATCACAGTGTGATCTCATCCTGTTTCCTGGAATACCCTATATTCTTTTTATGTTTCAGTGGTTCAGGAATAAATGGGAGAGTGGACAGTTTTGAGGGCTCCAATTTGCATTCTGCCTTGCTTCTGTCCTGAGTTCAGCAGAGGTTTGTAAGCCTTGGTAGTTTAGAGTTGCTCTGAGAGTGCAGAGCAGTATCTGTCTCTCACATTGAGAAAGGTGCTTGTTCTGAGCTGTGAGATGTCGCTGTAGATGCCTGAAAAACTGTAGTGAGCAGTGGAAGGTGCCAGGACTTGACTGCTTCTAGGATATTTTCAGTTAAGATCTTGTATTTCTTAGAACTGAGTTTGCTGAATCTGGGTGTTGGTAATTTTACTACAAGACTCAGTAAGACTCAGTAAAGGCCTTTAAAAGCCTTCTGGGCTTGCAATTGGGATGGTTTTTGTGTTGAGAAAGGACTGGAGCCAATCCCAGGGCTTCCCCTGCCAGGATGTTACAAACGGGATCCTTCTGATCCTATTCGGATGTAACAGATGTGGAAGTGGCCAAAGTACCACATCAGTTGGTGAAACAGTCTCTGCTTTGTCTTTTTTGGGCAGCCCTGAGGAAGCAATGTCCCTGAGCTGGAGATGGTGAGAGACTGAGGGGACAGTGTGAGGGGCAGGGAGATTTCCTGGTGCTTGCTCTGTTCCCATACTCTTCCCAGGCATTTGCTGTGGCCAGATATGGACAGGACCCAATGTCACCATTCTTGTTCTCCTGTGGTTCCTCCTTCTTTTGCAGCAAGAACAATGAGATGTTTAGGCAGCTCCTCTTTCAGTGAAGTCAAAGTCCCTGTCATCTCTGTGACTGACCACCCAGCCATATGTTGTAGGTTGCAGAAGGGATAAATCCACCACCTCTTCTGCAGAGATTTGCAGCTTTGGTCAACATTCTGGGCTAAATCTTCACTCTGGTCCTGTGCTAACACAGTGCATTTCTGCAGCCATTGTAAAGCATCATCCTGTTGGAAATTATGATTTTTAATCCTGGCCTTCCCACAGTCAGTGAGCAATGGGCCTCAGGTACCAAGTCAGAAGACCAAAAGATAAACTGTCACCAAAGAAAAATTATCGCATCTTTACTGATTTTAACAGAGCCTTGGCAGTTCGTAATCGCAGAGCTGCCTGTCATGACTGATCTGGTGACAGATAAACAACACAGAATTAGGCAAGTTGTATAAGTCCGTAAGTCCTATACCTGTGCTTTCTTTTCTGCTAATTAGGTTTACAGATATTTACGTGTCTCTCACAGGCCATAGTGTGAAAGATAGTGAGGTGCAATGTTTGGAAAGCAGTCTTAAAACACAAAGCAGTAAATCTTGAAGAATAATGAACTTTTAAAAAATCTGAAAGGAATCATATAATGAAAGTATGCAGAGTTGTGTTGTGCTAGAGGGGGAATGACTGATGGAAAGGAAATCAGGTGGATGCATTTGATGGGCTAATTCTAGGGGAGCAGGGAAGCTGGTGTCAGTGTGAGCTGCAGTTCAGAGAAGTGGTGTGATTTTGTCAAGGATAACACAGTGCCCTGTTCTATATGCCTCCTTCCATCTCCACCTGACATGCCATGAATTCAACGTCTAAATTGGGATTCTTGACAGCTTAGTTCCTGACTGGTTTCAGTGGGAGAAAGAGCTTTTCAACTCAAAGAACAAGTTATCTTCTTGTCAGTATGAGTGACAAAGGTGAAGAAAAAGAAGAGCTGGAAGGCTGCAGGGACACCATAACAGAAGACAGGGTAAGCAAGAGGATGAAGAATCATCTTTTCCTTGGCATTTTGATAGGGATAGGATCAAAGAGGCTGCAGGCCTTTGGCATGTAGCAGAGACAATGCAAATCCCTGCCTGCTGCTTGGGTGAGCAGGGGGAGGCAGGAGTGCTGATGTTTCTGAAATGCAGCAAGGCAGCATGCAGAGGGCCAGTGGAACTCTAATAAGCTGCTGCTGGCTGCTGGCCATGACCACAGAGCAGCAGTACAGTTCTGGATCAGGGATTGACCCACATTCCTCCTTACAGGATAGCTAGGACAAATGCTCCTCAGATAAATGCATGGAGACCATTATTCTCAGAGGACAAAGACCAACTTGTTATCTAGGGAGCATATTGATGAAAGCCATGCTCACTTGCTGCTTCAGTTTCTGGCAGGAGGGAAAAGGGTTTGACAAATGATCTAAAACTTTTTCCAGACTTTGGGCAACACATTGAGTTGCCCATAAATATTTAACTCTGACAATAAGTGCTCAAGAGCTTTATTTGGCTCCCATAGGTCTTCGCATTCAAGTGCTATCTTGGGAAGTTAATGTTAACACAGAATTCATTCTCTGTATGGGGTCTTTACAGATATCTGTGACTAGCAGGCATCAGTTCACAGCTACACAAGTGAATGAATACAGAAAAAGGTGAAAGAACTCTCTTGAATCATAGGAAGAGTTGCTAAGCTGGCTAGGAGCAGACTCTGAGTCCCAAAGCTGGGTTCATTGTTAGCTAACAACTATCACCTCCTTAAAAAAACCCACATCTGAGTGTTTGTAAGTATATTTGATACAGAGATTTTAATGGAAGAGGAAAAAAAAAAAATCTTTCATTCAAGAGTTCACAGTGGTTGCTTATCAAATTATGTCTCAGTGTCAGCAGATGCATCATCCTTAACAGTTATGAAATCTCACTTGGACTTAACCTCAGATCTCGGTGCCAGCAGGACGTGAGAACTGTTGGCATTTCAGCAGGTCAACAGCTTTTATGTAAAATCCTGCTCAAGAAACATTTGTCTCCCAAGGCCATGGATGTTGCTTGCAAGGCAAGCAAGGCTACCAACAGGGAACTAGCATGAGGAAATGGACTTTGAGCCAACTCTGTTGCAATGCAGTTAAGGGTATGGTTTTAAGCCACAGAGACCAACAAATTTGGTATTAGATGTTCCTTAGGATAGCTTTCACTTGCTCCTTCTGGTAAAACAACGCTGAGAAAGTAATGCTCTTCCTTGCCAAGCATGTATTTAGTAATTGAAACTAAACTCCGTATGGCATGTGTGTGCAAATTAACTGCAGTTACGTGTTGCAGAAGGAAATTTCTGAGGGAACTCTTCTCTCAAAGAATTGTTTACACATGTCTGAATCCCCAAGATTACATTCCCACAGAAGAAGTTGTGCTTAACCATAAAAAATACTCTAGATATTAACTAGTTTGGATTGCAGCTTTTTTAAGAACCAGAAGGAATGCTGGTGTCTGTAAAGGACGGGCGAGGGCCTTCGCTGATGTAATTTCCTGAGCTTTCTGTGGTTTCTGGATTTCTGATGGAGATACCTGCATAGCAGCGTAGATGAATGGTCTGGGCCTTTTGAGACGCATGATCAACAAAGCAGCAGTAAAGCAATGTTTTTAAAACTTCTTGGCTGTAACTAAAGGCATTTTACATGCTCAGAGTATTCTAATGATGTAGCCTTTAATAAAACAGTGTTTTCCTGGTGGTTGGTATTTGATGCAGAAGGAAACTTCCTCATGTTTTGTTCAGTTTGCTTTCTCTGTATCTTTCCTGCAGAGTCTGTTGTGCTCCTTGGAGTCTGCCCAGATCCCAGCAGGATCAGGCTCCTATGGTACATAGATCAAACTTAAAGATATTCTGGCCCCATGTGAGGACATGATCTGTTTCCTGTCCTGTTAGGAGGGGACAAAGACGTGCTTGGAGAGCTTTGGAGAGCATCTGGACTGAACAAATCCTGCTTCATTAACACAATACCTTAATGACATTTTACATTTAATTAGTCAAATAATTGTGACCAAGGTGGCCCAGCCCTCGCTGTGTCCCTGCTCTGCTCCACAACAGATGCTCTGTTGACTTGTCTTTCCTCAAGGCCACTATGGAGATGATGTGTTTGCCATCCATGAGAATTCCATTCTTTTAAGAACACAATCTTATTTAGACTTCCTCAGTTACTATCCTGGTTGCACTCTTGTAAGGGTGTGCTGTATGGGACAGAGACCAGGTGTAGCACTTCAAATGGCTGAGCAGACCTCTGCTCCTGAACTGCTTCTTGGTTATAGCAAACTGAGACTGACTCACTCACACTTTGTGAGGGTGAAGACTGATTAGACTTTGATTAATCCCACAGATTCAGGGATAGCAGGACCACCCCTGCACATGAGGAGTCCCCTTCTGCCTTATTATCCTTAAAGGTGCCTTGTCCTGGTTCCTTTCAGGACAAATTCCACGTTGCTGTTTGGCTTTCAAATATGCACCAAAGCTGAAAGACTCCATTATCCCTGGAGACAGGAGGGAGAATGTGATGTCCTGGTGTAAGACAAGGAAAATGGTTTTCTTTTCTTTATCCTGTGCGCTCTCTGGCAGCAATCCTGAGGGGTGTGTGTGTGTGTGTGTGTGTGTGCTTTTATTTCTACCTGAACACAAATTGCTCTTATTAGGAGGAAGGATTAGAATATTGTATTTTTATATGCTAAACCATTTGATAAATTTCTGTAATAAAAAGAAAGATGAACTCTGAAATTCACTGCCATCCACTCCAGTACAATCCAGTATCACTGATATAAATGTATCTGCCTTCAGGTTAAAACAGTGTGCTTAGAGTACCACTCCATTGAGGAAGTGTTTGTGCCATGTGGGTGTGTTGATCCTTAAGCTCTTTGTAGCTGTTCCTCCTTTAAAGCTGTGGGTTTCACCCATGTGACTCTGTATCAGCCTTTCCATTGTCTCCCAAGAACAGATGTATGTGCACATATGCAAAAAAAAGACCATATGGCTGTGTCTGGGGGTGTGTGACCCTGGGGCAGATGTTACACATGTTCATTCTGTGCTGTAGCCTTTGGAGTAAGAGCTCCCTGCCTACCTGGGGAGCAACCAGTCCTGTGGCTCATGTTGGGATGGTTTGTTGTAATAGGAGGGTGACACAATGGGATATTTTTTTTTTTTCCCTTCTCTCATAGAACTGTATATTTGTTCTCTCTTTGTGTAGCTTCTCAATATAAAATAAAAACCACCCCAAAAAGAAGTCATGTTTCTGTCTTTGTTTGGAGAAAACCTGGCCTTTTAGTTGGATCAGCCTTGCACGGGCAGTGGGACATCCTGCTGGATCAGGCTGTGTCACCTGAGCAAAGACTCCTTTGGAAATGCCCATGGATGAGAATTGTGTGATTTGGTGTTTGGTTCCATGTTGGAGTGTGTAAATCAAAGGTCTCTCTGAATTTTTCAGAGGAAAATCAGAGTGCAGGAATTAAAGTAGAACCTTTGGATAGATTGAAATATATTAATCCACTCTTACATAAAGTAGAGGTGTAAGTTTAAGTTTTAGAATAAGCGAACGAGTAAGTAAGTTTGTGTTTTAAGTGCTTTAAAAAAGTAAAAGTCTTAGACACTTAGATAGTAAAAGTGCAAGTTCTAGTGAAAGTTAAAAAACATGGTCCTAGATACTAGTGTTGAAAAAAAGTTTCCCCAAAGGCTCCAGGAATAGTTTTAGACATAATAAAAATATTACCTACATTTTTAAAATACAACAAGATAGATCCTATGTGTAGTTTATACATAAACTGGCATGCTAAGAAACTAAAATTCTAATAAGAACAAATAGTTTAGATTTGTGTTTTCAGGTTATTGGGTAAGTTGTGTATAAAAATCTATGCATTGAGGAAAGACGCTCGCTCTTGCTCTGTCGCTTTTCTTCTCACCACCATCATCATTGCCCAAAGAAAACAGGAGCTGCAGCAGCAACATCCCCCGGGGCCTTAACAACAGTAGCTTCTAATTCTAATTGGGACTTCACTTCTATTTAAGACTCTTTACCAAACATTTTTAGCAGGGACTTTAACACTTGTGACTCTTTGCCTTTCAAAACTGATGTGCCTTTACAATAAACAACTTTATAGCAACTACGAACTGCTTGGCTCTTTTGAAGAAAACAACCACAACCTGACAGTTCCACTTTCCCAAACCCTGCCCTTTGTTGGCATGCTGGTGTCACTGATTGTCAGCATTTAATCCTTTCCCCGCTGCCATCTCTCCAAGCCCTCTGCACAGGTACTGGGCTCTAAAGGGTCTTTGGGAGAGCCTGGATTAGCAGTTATGTAGTGGTGGGGTAGAAGGGCTGACCTGCTGCCCTTCTGCCAAGCCAACCAACTTTGTTCTTGGAGAAGGATTGGGGAGTGGGAGTAATCATTAGAAAATGCTTTTCAGTAGGCAGCCAGGCTGGTAAGTTCAGGGTAATTTTGGATTTGCCACACAGCCTATCCAAGCAGTGTGCTGGTCTCAGAACTGGGGGCCTGGGTTTGCCATCTAAGTGGGTTTGACACAGCTTTTCTATTAAAAGCTTATATATCTCCAAAGGGTGGAGTCTGTCCTGAGATGCACACATATCACAAATCCAGTGAAAAACAGCTACTATGTAAGTGTAGGTCGGTTAGTTTCAAGAATTAAACTCCCAGAACAAATAAACAAGGGGGGAAAATTCACAAGAATTGCAAGCACCAAAAGAAAGAAGCATAATTTGAAGGACCTTACTATTTATGACTTAAAAATTGTAATGTGAATCTTACAAAAGCATCAATGTGGTGGTTTCCAAAAAGCTCATCTGACTTCATGGTTGTGTCTTTGGCTTCTCACTTCCTAGCTGAACACCTGAGGAGAAACCTGGAGGAATGCTGGAGCAGGGACATGTCCTCTGGGACCAGAGCCTGGAGCAATTTCCATGTCAGCTTTGCATAAGGGTTTTCTGAAGTCTTCTGGGGTGGGTGTCAGAGCCATAGTGATTTGCCATTTGAAATGCATGAAGCTTTGTGAGACTCATGGAAAAGGTGGAATGATTGCTTATCTTTAATGAGAGTTGAGCTAAGTCTTCGACTGAGTTCCAGCTGCCTCCAGATAGACATTATTAGCACTTGTTAGGCATTACTATGGATAAAGAGATAGTTTCCTATAATATTTCAACAAAGAGATAAAAGTTGGATAAGTTCTAACTAAAATTTAATGATTTTATTCTGGTTTTCTACCACCACCTACAAATCTGGCCACCCGCTTTATAACTTCTTCGTTTTGTTGGGGTTTTAGGGGGATTTTGTTTGTTTCTTGGGTTTTTTGTTCGGGGTTTGGTTTTTTGTTCGTTTTGGGGGTGTTTTTTGGCTTTGTTTTTTTTTTTAAGAGGAAAAAAGAGCATTTTTGGGAAAATATTCCTCACTTCTTCTTAGTTCTAGGCAGGCAACACACATTTTTCTCATTCACATGAAGAGCATTTAAAAGTAAATTTATTACAAAAGCCACTGCTATTGTTCTAACGTAATATTTGCAGAGGAAATGCAATTACGACCAATGAACAGATTTGTCCTTTTTTTTAATCCCCAGTTTGTCTCGTCAAGGTAGATAGAATTATAGGGAAGTGTTTTGTGAGTTAACAAGAAGACAATATCATTTGTTGTGCCCTGAAATGAAGGGTTTGATTCACACAGGCTGTGTGGTACAGGTGTACTAACTGGTCACCTTTAAAATGTGTAGGTTTGTTAAAAGTCAGATCTCTGCTATGTCCCCATTACAAGCACTGAAGTATCTTTGAACCTTACAGGGGGGGAATATTGTATGGGAATATAGTATTTGTTTACATTTTAAGTTTACATTTAAGTTTACATTGTACCATTCACACTGGTTCTCTTACAGTTTTCTTTCACTCTCAAGGAACAAGTTCAGTCCAGGCCCAGTCACTTACATGTAACATACTCCAAAAGGGCTGATGCCTTTGAATTCTTCACTAAACCTCCCAGTTTTGGGGCAGTTGTTAAATAAACTTTAACAATCAATAGTTGTTTTGTGATGATCCTTTGCTGCAGTCTCTCTTCCTGTCTGGCTGCAAGGGAGGGGAATGGGAGATGCCTACCCTGCTGTCAGAGAGGAGGCTCTCCCTCAAGTGACTTTTGTGTCCCGTGGTCTTAGCAATGGCTCAAGTTATCAGTCCCAATTTTTTTTCTGGTGTCATTTGTTATAAATTCAAGCCATTCTTAGCCCCTCAGCTCTGCTATTTCTTCTGGCACTTACATAAACAGATTTTGATTTGTACTAATCCCAATATTTCTTTTACAAATCTCTGTGCTGATGACTGGTTCCTGCAGATGCCAGCTCTGGTTTTGAAGAGCCTCTTGGTTCTGCCCAGGAGAACATACAAATAACAGAGGGTCAAGACAGCCCAGCAATTAGAGTGAAAAAGAGGTTGCTCACATTTCCCCACCGAAAGCAGAAGTATTACATTTAGTAAGTAAACTAAATTACAATTATTTACTGTCCATTATAATTCACATTGATGAAAAGTTGCCACTGCCTCCTGACCACTTGGCTCCTATTTCTTTCACAGCAACTTGTCACCTTCCTCAAAGGCAAAGCATCTGGACCACACCAACTCCATCCCATTCACCGCCTTCTGCTCCACGGCACCTGGCCCTCATCTGCAGCTGTGTGAGTGTTTTAGGTGGGGCTGGCTGGAGGTAAGGAGGTGCTGTGAGGGAATACAAAGCCCTGGAACCCCCTGCCTTTGTGGCTACATCTGCTGTTGCTGGCGGGCTGGCCGGGCTGTGTTTGTGGTGTGATGGGCACATCGTGTGGCCAGAGAGGAGAAGTGCAATTTCTGTTTGACCTTTTCCCTGAGCTAAATCCTGCCACTCGGTCCAGCTGTGCAAACAAGCGGTAGAAGGACTCAAATTGCCCAGCTGCTAGCACTGGAAAACACACCCAACTCTGCACTTCTGTGCTGACGCTAAAATACTTGTCACTCCAGTTTTCTCTCTGTTCTTCCTTCATCCTGCCTTACATATTTCATTTGTCAGCTGCCACATGTGTGCTTAAGTTGTATTTTCACGTGGTTCTCCAAAGTCAGGAAGAAAAAGAAGCAGCTAGATTTTTTAGGAAATATTCAGTAATAGTGCAGTGATGCTCAAGAGGAGCAATGGGAAGTGTGTAGGCTTCAGGCAAGTCTTCTCATGGCTTTATAAAGAAGCTAAAGCAACATGGCTGAGCTTGAACCTGCTTATGTAGGCATTACCAGAGCAGCTGTCCAGCTGAATGACTGAATTCCTTGGGAGCTTACCGTAATTCCAGGACCATAAGTAGCTGATTAGTGACTTCAGATGTCAGAATTGAGAAAATCTGCAGGCCTTTCCTGGAGAAGGTCTGAGAAAATGAAAGAGTGCAGGGCTGAAATTCACAGCAACACCAGAAAAATTGAGAGAGAGTCTGGGAAACAGAGGCTGGAAAGAATTAATCTAGATAAGAGTAATTACCTGTGTTTATACAGTGGGAAACTGTAGATGACGGAGCAGGATCAGGAAGTTGCAGGCACTCAGAAGCAGGAGTCCTGTGCTGTGAATAAGGCAGATCCTGTTCCAGGGTGTGTAACCAGGATCACAGCCTGGACTACCGCACCAGTTCTGCCTAAGTACAGCCAAGCCCATGCTGGCACTTTAGACCAGTGCTGACCTTCAAAGAAATGTGGCCCAAAGAATGAGAATCAAGATGAGAACAAAGAGAATGGTCCAAGATGTGGAAATCCTGACCTCTGGGGAAAGGAAAAGAGTTGTTAGCCTTGAGAAGAGAAGGACAAACACCTGCAAACACCTTTCAGAGAAGGGTTAGGCAGACCAACAGAGTCCTGAACAGTTTGTACAAAGACTAATTAATATTGTTTACCAGTCAGGGAACAGATAGGTTAGGTCCAAGCCCTGCATTTGCTGAAGTCCCAAACATTTGCATTGCGAGACTGAAATTTGATGCTGAAGATAGTGCAGATGCTATGCAAGAGCATATGGTGCACCTCCAGGCTTCAGATTTCATCCCAGAGAGATGACTGTCTGGCTTGTAGTGTGAAACCCTTCAGGGTAGAAAGAAGTAACAAACTGATGTGCCAAAGTTACTGGATAAGGAGCATATTAATACTCTGAACACATACAACTGGATGCTGTATTCATGATGGATCCATTTCTGTGCAAAAAACATGCATATTCTCACCAAAAAGGTCACTTCTCATGTATCAAAAGTACACTGCTTTCAAATCTGATCATCATAAGGAAGCTCTAGTTCATGTCATAGATATGGAGATTACTGCTGAATTGCTGCATCCTTTGCTGGAAAAACTCAAGTTTGAAAGAATCCTAAGGTCTCAAATCAGCAAGAAAATATCCTTGTTATTCTTTGCCAGCCTTGAGTGACTTTGGGTGGGAGTTTGGCTGGGTTTACCCTGTATCAAATGAGCCAATTTATCTTCAGCAAAGTTTCTAACAAATACGGCCAGATGCCAGCAGAAAAAAATCGGTATTGTCCCCCTGAATTTCCTATATAACCTCTCCTTTAGATCACCAGCTGATTCCCCCCTTATTTATTGACACCCACTCAGCCCAAGCCCAAGGGGAAGGGAAAGGTTTCTCAGCGCTTAGGCTGTTCCTGCAGACATCCTGGCACTTGTTTGATCGGGGGTGGAACAGGACGCAGACCTTTCCTGCCGGGGTCGAGGCCGCAGCCGGGTGCTATTCAGCTCCCAGAACAATGCCTGGCAGCTCCTGAGTAATTTAAACCAGCTAAAAACAGCCCAGCCTGGGGATGAATCATGAGCCATCCGTGTTTGCTTCCGCCTTTCCACTCAGAGGCCTGAAATCAGCACGGCCTCTACTGGCAGGCAAGCGGCTCCCTGGAGAACGAGCAATAAACAACATTTTAAAGGGATTTTCTTTCACAAGGGCTTTGCCTGTGTGAATTCCAAGAAAAAGCCAACTCTAGGAAGTGTGTGTCCAGAGCAGAGGGTGACTTGCTGTAACATTGATCAAGGAAACCCAAAATACAGAAATATTACACAGGAGCAGAGATGATCCTGAATTTTTCCTGGCTGTGAGTTCTTGTGAGAGCACCCACCATGTTCTACTGCAGCGATACAGCTCCGCTTCTTGAAGCAGCCCTGGAAAAGATATTCCCACTGTGTTTCTCTAGGGAGAAAAAGCAAAAGGTCCTCCAGGATTTAAATGGGGCTGGCTCCACTGGATGCAGCAGAATAAAACCCACAGCCACTGGGAATCTGGACCCTAACATTGGGATGGCAGAGCTGGAGCAGGACCAAGGAATGTGGTCAGAACCAAAGCACTAGCCAGGGACTTGGGATACCTGTGCTGTTCCCCTCACCCTGCTGCCAAACTGATAAGGAAACCCAGGATGTCTCTTTGGTCCCTCTTGGCCTAAAGCTAGGAACAATATTGTCCATAAAGCACTTTATCAGATCCTTGACCCCTAGAAAATCTCAGCATTAGCTAAGAATAATTTCCAGGAGTAGGTGACATGGACAAAAGTCAGAATCAGCTAATGGACAGCAACAAGGAGAAAGCTTTGTATTTTTGCATAATATGGGCACTTGTCAGGGTACGTTCACTCCAGCCACCAAGGAAGGGTCTGGCCAGATACAAACCCCAGAGCAATCTGCTTTAAAGCACGGCTTGCCGATCTTTCCAGAAAGCTGCCCCGAAGGCAGGGCATGGCCGGCATCCCACAGGGATCACCCCTAGGGGAGGTCTGGCACCGGCATCGCATCCTGCAGCCGTGCCTGGAGGATACCGGGATCCCTTGGCCACGGCGCGGGCAGTCGCGGCTTGCGCAGGGCCACTTTCAGCCGCTTTGCAGCGCGGTAACGCTGCCAGGGCACAGCTCAGCCCCGGGCAGGTCAATATAGGGGTACAAGGAAACACCCTGTTATTGACACAAGCTCTCCAAGGGCCCGGGACGCTCCTCAGGTCCCAGCGGGACCCGGGCCAGGCTGGGCGGGGCCGGGGCGGCTCAGGGGGCGGGGCCGGGGCG